>BGPT01003017.1:5679-28002 GCA_003297045.1 Symbiodinium sp. clade C Y103
GAAGTTTGAATTGTGCATTGTGAAGTGCGAAGCGTGTGAAGAGTGCAGTGCGAAGCGTGAAGTGCGGAGTGTGCAGAATGCAGCCTGAAGTGTGAAGTTTTGAGTGTGAAGTGTGGAGTGTGAAGAGTNAAGCGTGTGAAGAGTGCAGTGCGAAGCGTGAAGTGCGGAGTGTGCAGAATGCAGCCTGAAGTGTGAAGTTTTGAGTGTGAAGTGTGGAGTGTGAAGAGTCCAGAGCGAAGTGTGAAGTGTGGAGTGTGAAGAGTGCAGCGTGAAGTGTGAAGTGTGAAGAGCGCAGAGGGAAGTGTGAAGTGTGAAGTGTGAAGTGTGCAGTGTGAAGTTTGGAGTGTGCAGTGTGAAGTGTGCAGTGTGAAGTTTGAAGTGTGCAGTGTGAAGTTTGAAGTGTGCAGTGTGAAGTTTGAAGTGTGCAGTGTGAAAAGTGAAGTGTGAAGTGGGGAGTGTGGAGTGTGACGTGTNTTTGAAGTGTGCAGTGTGAAGTTTGAAGTGTGCAGTGTGAAAAGTGAAGTGTGAAGTGGGGAGTGTGGAGTGTGACGTGTGAAGTTTTGAGTGTGAAGTGTGGGGTGTGAAGAGTGCAGAGCGAAGTGTGAAGTGTGGAGTGNACATTGTTTCAACAGCGCAGCACATGTGCGCAGCGCACGCACGCACGGGCCTGGCGCACGCACGGTGCAAGCAAGTTCTATAGATGAAAAAGGTCTTATCGTATACCCAAAAGGCAACTTCCGCCCCGCCTCGTGCGGGTACTACTGGTANTGGCGCACGCACGGTGCAAGCAAGTTCTATAGATGAAAAAGGTCTTATCGTATACCCAAAAGGCAACTTCCGCCCCGCCTCGTGCGGGTACTACTGGTATTTATATGCATATACAGTTGGTGATGACAGTTGGTGAAAAGGTAATGCTAAACATGCAATGGCAAACAATTTCTTTCCACTTCCTATACATTGGTGTTATTTCCTGTGGTGTTTGCCAATACCCTGGAAATTCGTTTGTGGCAGGAAACATTTTGAAATCAGCAAGTTTGCTGGCAGCTGCAACGTGATGGCTGTTGGCTTGGGTTGTGAACTGGAAGTAGCATGCTGTGAATAGGTTTGTGCCACCATCTTGGGAGGAGCGGGAGGAGGAATGGAAGAAATGGGAGGGGGTGGAGATAGAGGAGCCAGCACACCAGCCCATGAGTTACGCGACTTGCCTTCGAAGATGGTAGCTACTTACAAGTGCTGATGAAAAATGTGGGCAGGTGCTTGTGATAAGGGTGGCAATTGGTGGCAATGACATGAAATGACAGTTGTTGGAAGGTTTGAAAGGAAGTGCTTTTATGGTTAAGCATTGAAATTTGCACGCATCTGCCTGCTTAAAAGGAAGGGAGGCACCAACAAAAACGTGAGGTCTTTGCTCTCTAATTGGAACCGCAGAGTTAGACCCTGTGGATGATCTTTGTGCATCAAAGGGATTTGCAAGAATTAATTGGAGTTTTCAGTGTTTTTTTTAAATATGTTTTATTGTTTGTTGCATTTACGGTTTGCAACAGCAGTTCCCATAGGCAGGGATGTTTCAGGGCTAAATTCGAATGCTTGTGGATAGGCTATGGGAGGTTAGGGTTTGAGGCACTCCCTATTGTTTGGGACGTTTTGGCTAAACTTCAAGATGCCAGGAGAGGGTTTGGAACAATAAGGTTTAAGGTTCCCTCCCTTGTCACGGAGGTTTTAGGGCTGAAACTTTAGTGTGGATAGGGGTGGGAGGACAGGGCTTGAATTGCTTTCCACAAGCAGGGATGTTGAATTGTCTTCAATTTATGAGAGTTCATACTGTTCTGATCAGCTTTGATGCGTTCGCTACAATTTCCCCAGTTGCCTTTTTTTGATCAGCAGCTGCATGATGGCACGTCCGTACATCTAGCAATCATTCAATGGTCTGAGCTGAAAAGGTCCTGCCACTATAAAGATTTTTTTTAACCGTCACGAAGGGTTGGCAGGGCGACTCCTGATGGAAGACAGATTGGTGAGGTCAGCTTCTACATATTTTGTTTTTGATGGGAATTTAGTGCTAGGATCTTTGCAGATGGGATGCAATCGGAGCGTTTCACGACCTTAACCAGGCTCTAGACGCATGGTTTACCAAACTGAATCTAACAGATGGGGGATGGATCAAAACTGGGTATCCCAAATGTAGTAGTTTTGGGTAATGCCATCTACCCTCTGGTAAACTAACATAGCTATTGAAAATGACCATTTATAGTGGATTTTCCCATTAAAAATTGTGATTTTCCATAGTTATGTTAGTTTACTGGAGGGTAATGCGTAAAAGAACAGAATCTTGCCCTTGGCCATTGCAGGCGGCTTCGAAGTCCGTGTCGTGCTCCTCTCGGGGAGGGCAGGGT
Organism: Symbiodinium sp. clade C Y103; assembly: GCA_003297045.1. Lineage (NCBI taxonomy): Eukaryota > Dinophyceae > Suessiales > Symbiodiniaceae > Cladocopium > Cladocopium sp. clade C. The sequence goes on from BGPT01003017.1 coordinate 8,073, forward strand.
TCGTCGAATTCTCAGGGGGTCATTGGAATGATGGTGAATGTCAGTGGAATGGTGGTGAATGTCCGTGATTGATCATATCATACCACTTAGATATTTGGAGGTTTCTTAAAATAGGGGTACCCCCAAATCATCCATTTATAGATGGATTTTCCACTATAAACCATCCATTTTTGGGATCCCCCATTTTCGGAAACCCCCATTTGTTTTTCAACAAAAAAACATGAGAACCTGTGAATTTTTGTTGTAAGTATTGTTTGGATCCCTACAGTCCATTCTTGGTTATCAAGGCCTGTCGGAAAATTGGGTGCCCCATTCCGATTTGGTGAAGACCTGGTCCAAGGATGAACATTCCCATGGATGAACTCAGGTGCAATGGGAAGACGATGTCTTTCTTGTGGTGAATTTTGCTGACAATGAGAAGAAAATGCCATACCTGATCTGCAAGTACAGGAATTTGAGGTGACAACGAAAATGTAGTTTTCATAGCTATGGACAATCACCATGTTTAATGGGGATTCATTATCGAGCTGAATGGGCCATGGTTTCCAGTTCGCAACGATAAGGATTGCAATCCTTGCTTCGGATGTCATCTAGTAAAATGCAATTACACTACATATGGAAAGTTATCAACAAATCATGTACCATCAATATAGATATAGTGTATATATGATATATATATATATGCATCAACAAATCAATACTGATCAAGAAATCAACCTAACAATATATCAATAAATCAACTAATACCTATACACACATATACCCGCCAGCAAGTCAACAAAAACCCTGCCAACTACAGGGTGTTGGATGAGTAGTTTCCACTCACAAGTAACTATTTCCAGGGTCTATGTTGATTGGGCTGAGGGCACAATATGTATGTATATAGATACAATTAAATACTATACATTTACATATATATATATATATATATGTTTGCATACAGTATGTATATATGAATATATTACATATAAATACATTTAAAAAAAAACATATTACACAAATACATGCACATGTAGTTATATCTTTATATCCATGTATGTGTATATATATATATATTTATGTATATGTATATATATATATATATTTATATTATATCAGATACATAACAAAATATGTATATGACTTTATATCAGACACATCCAAGTGGGATGTTCGCAGTCTGACGACCTTCCGCAATTCATCTCGTCGCAGGTGTACAGCTTTGGAGGCTCCAACCTTAGCTGAGCTCCGAGCGGTCCTACGACGGGAAAAAGATGCGGGACCCGAGGGATCGATAGACAGTTGGGGGATTATCTTCTGGTAAAACGGCCATAGAAATAGTTGATTTTCCCATGAAAAATGATGATTATGGTGTTTTTTGTATGTTTACCAGAGGGTATCCAATGGAGTGATAAATCCCTAGAAACCAGGCATTTTGATGGTCGCAAATGGGGTTATCATTCCACAACTGGGAGTATGTTTTTTTCGCCGTAGAGCTGGTATTTCATTGACGTAGAATTGGAATTTTTCGGGCCATAACTGCATCCGATGGTTTCTTTAACATGTTGTTTCATGAACTGGTTCACCAAATCCCAAAGTGGCCAATTCTTATTGGTAAATCCCAGCCATAAACAGTGTGAAGTTTATTTTTGGAGTGCCTGTACGCCCATACCAAAAACGAGATGATTAGGGATGTGACTGGACTCACTTGGGGGATAAACCAAGGGGTGAACACCATCATCAGGGTAGTTTCAGTAACTGTTATGGGGAAGGGCCTGCAACGACATGTAAGTTGTCAAAAGTAGGCCAACCATTGGAGTCATTGATGATATGTATATATATATATATATACATATTGAAAAGGAATCAGGTTTGTCCAAAGGGCTTACCACCCTACATGGCCATTCTGAGAGGGAAAATGATGCTAGACAATTACAAACAATAGGATTTAGATGGATTTAGGACACACCCAATTTACAACCAGGTTGTCTCTTTTCGAAACTGTTTTGTCACGTTCTGTTCGCTTGGAAGCGCTTGAACTTTGACATTGTGAATGTCCCCTGGCTCCAGCAGAGACAGGCAAAACAAAGTGTGGAAGAAGATGGTGCAACAACTATAGACTATAGGCGACTATAGGTGGATAATGTTACGCAAAGCATTGACAAACCGCACATATTTGGATGGTTACTACCAACCATTTATGGTAAATTCGATGATGGTGTATAATTGCTTTACTGACATGAATACCTTTGCTCCATGGAATACCTATGATATTCTTCGGCCTGTTCAGTCGCCCCCTTCTACTTGGGACTGAGAACAGCCCTACCGATTGCATTTGCATCCTTCAATGCAACTGACTCACTTATCAGAAAGTGATTTGATCACAGAAATGGATCCGGGCATCTCCTGGCTTCAAACATCACAAAACACATAGCCATGGAAAATGGCTAATTTTGGATGATTTTCCCAGCTAGAAACCGCCATTTATAGGGGATTTTCCTTGGCTATGTTAAATGACCAGATGGTAGATATATTCATAGTATTCACAGAATATTCTGTACAGATTTTCCCAGTGGGCAAAACCAAGGGATAGGACAAGCTATATTGTTGGCTTGCCAACATTGTGGGAGATTGACCCCAACCCGGAACCACCGGATCCGATCCTTGACCTTCGAGCTGCCATGGCCACTTGACAGCGGATTGGATGGGAATGCCTGGGATGTATGCCATGACACCCCAAGTATTCAATGTATTACCCCTAAAACATGAGGAAACGTACTTGAATTATAGATTATATATGATTATATGGATTTATATGGTGCAAACTGCGAAACAGCAATGATTTATAGCTCAATGATTTTGTGTAGGTGATGTGGCTGATCAAGCTTCAAACAAAGATAGATGCGATGGATGGGACTCAAATTTTGCCGCATCTTGTTGCCGATTCAACAGGCGACATGAATTATATAGGTAGCCTCTGGTAGGCTAACCACTTTGAGAGATACCCAAAGCAGAAAATAATGTCCAAACATTGATGGATTACTTTTTTATTACACATTATATCTGGAACCTTCTTAGGTTTACATTATATATCAGATATCAATTCAGCATAGTTTAGTATGTTCTTTATTACGAACATGATTTATCGGGTTCTTTTTCTGTTATGTTTTCTGTTGGGATTCTCAAGTTGACGACGCAGCTGGTGAAATCAACCGCTGAAGGGTGCAGATATGAGCTGGGATATCTAATCATAGTTACAGGGGTTACAATCCAACCTATAGAGTTTGTTTGTCATGATTATACCCATAATAATCACCTCAACTGCACCGCCAACAATGTTATGTTGTCATTTCACAGCTGCATGTGGAAGTGCTATTTGGACCTCCTCGGTGTTTGTTAATCACTTTTGTATCTTATCTTTACATGGAACAATCCATGGAATGTTGAATGTTTTGCCCATATACTGTACAAACATGTGTATCTAAAAAGATGCAAACCTATGAATAAATATACATATATCATATATATGTATATTTATTCATTGATCTAACTAGTTACAAATCATAGTTATATACATGACCTGGTCCCAGTTCCTCGTATCCAACCCCCAAAGTTGTAATCCGTGTTATGCAACTCTGAGGCGGACACCGGTGATGGAGAGGAGACCACGGGAGACCTGAGGGACTTTCAGTTTAGAACGTCGGGAACAAGATCCGTTGATCAAATCATTACAAGATCCAGGGAAAAATGGTCCGTATGGTGATTGAAAAGTGGAAACATAGGCTTTAAGTCAACATACCCAATTCTGGCAACATATGCGTTTGTCTGAAAATTAGGGTATACCTCATTCCATTGACTCATCATCATTTTCACTCAAATGGCTACAATGGAGGGACAATTACTCCATTTCCAGACACACCCACATAGTATCATCAGAAACATACATTACAATAATAATCATACAACAAGAGTGTACGAATAATGGTTACAGTGATATGTATATATATATATATATGTGTACAGTGAGACTGTGAGTATGAATTGTTGTGGTCGGTCATTGTCTATCTTGCAGATGCTCTGCGGTAGTCTTTCACATGTATTTTAAAACCATGTCATGATTGTATGTAATAGATCAATGATCATACACGATTGTGCATCGGTGTGAAGGTGTGTTGATATACATATGCTTTATTTACATACATGATATGTTTAGATACACATGTTATATTAATGATGTATAAAATGTATATATATATATATAACACATACGTGTATATATATACATTGATAGATGAATATGTGATATAAGATACATATAGATATCCATAACATTTACATGGTGACCATTTGTAAATTGATATGTATATATACATATATATATATATGTAGTTGTGTTCTGTTTTTTGAACACCACAAATTTATATACTTGTATATTTGATTTATATATATATATACATACACAAATTGTGTATATTGTACACTCCCAGGTGTTGATTATGCCGCCTCAGGAGCCCGCCTCCTTGCGAGGACGAGGCAGCAGACATGGACCATGGGGAAACCCATTGGAAAATGATAGGAAAATAGTAGGGAAACCATGGGAAACCATGGGGAAATCATGTTTCTCATGTAGGTTTGAAATACATGTTTCAAATCGGACGTCGTTAGTTTTCCCCAGCTTGTTGTTAGATATGCGTGTTTCATATGGTTGTGTTGTTTCAAACGTGTTTCCTTTGTCTATTTCACTTCATATGTGTTGGCTATCTATGTTTATCCTGGGTTTCGTGTATTCATTGGGCAAGTGCCCGTTTCTGGTAGGTCAAGAGTCACCCAAATCGTTGATTTGTTGGAACATGGACTTTTCCGGTTGCGGTGAGATGCCATGAGGGATTCTCATCACTGCCCGAGGTGTTATACTTATATTTGCGCACGATCCCGCACACATGGATCCCTTTTGGAAGACAGATGGGGATGGATCAAACTTATTATATATTGAGGGTTGGGGCAGTCAGCACCAAGATAGCTGAGTCAAGCCGGGGAGACAGACCCAAGAATCAGACAAGACAAATGGCAGAGTCAGATGAGTATCCATAGCGGCGTCAGACATGGACAGAGCTGATTGCAGACTCAAACAAAGAAAAACCATGAAAAACCAATAAAGAAAAAGAAATCTGCAGCTACAAGGTAACACTGTTTGGGTAAATATGTTCATTTTTCCTTCAAACCAGTATTGAATACGGTTTCTCAACACTGCAGTTAGCTTAGCTACAAAAGAATTTGCCTATCCCCAAAGGCACCACATTCGATATTTCTTATTTGATATCTCTCAAACTTCTCGTTTTTCCCCCCCATTTCTTGGTCGCAGGCGGAGGCAGAGGTCGCGGCAAGAGGAGGAAAAGTCGTGGTGGAGGAAGTGTCTTGGAGATCGCAAAGAGCTGGCAGCTTTTCATCAGGTATACCCTCTGGTAAAGTAACATAGCTATTGAAAATGGTGATTTGTAGTGGAATTTCCCATTAAAAATGGTGATTTTCCATAGTTATGTTAGTTTACCAGAGGGTATCCATAACAACCAGCAGTATGTTTAAAGGTAAATCAACCATAAATGGTGAAATTTTCCATAGCTGACTGTTAGTTTACCAGAGGGTAAACCACCCAACCTTGGTGATCATGGATTTGTCTGGATGAATTATAATGAAGATCGGGATCCGAATGGGATTTGAAATCGGATATTGGTTCAATATGTGGATGAAGGAAAATCAATGGCCGAAAAAAAACGTCGTTTAAAACGGCACTGGATGATGGGTTTCTGGTTTTTAAACCAACCGCCAGCATCTGGGCGGAGCAACCCTGACGCGTTGATGATATGAGGATACATATTCAAATATCGAAAAAGTCGCCATGAAAAAAAAAGAACACATGCAATTGACCAGTGATGGTTGATTTGCTATGGGGGTTTTGAACTTCCTGGTTTGTTTGGCGTTTGTTTTAACATTAATGCTGACGATGGTGATACATATGATGATCCACATAAGGCTGGTTGGTTTGATGCTTGGCTTGAAACTTGAGATAAACGAGCCAGGATGGGGGTAATTCTATGTCCCATACACTCCATATATATATATATAACTGCAGTATTTACCAACGTTTACCATTCCACATCAACCAAACGATAATGTAGGGAAATGTACCATACATGGAGCATATGAGTGTCAGGGATCATGATTTTCAGCAGTGGCCACTGATTTGTCCATCTTCAAGAGCTCGGGGGTTTCAGTTGCCACGTTTCAAAAAAGGGCCGAAGTTTTTAAAAGTTGGTTGCGTTCAACCATGGCTGCACGTAACCAACTGTACAATCTAGAATTCGTTATGGATCGAAATGCCTTCTCAGATGGTACTGTCAAATCATACTCAGATTGCTTTCAGAAGCTATGTGGATCCACATAGGGTGATAAACCAACTTATACAACTAAGAACATCTAATAACATCTAATATCATCTATTTTATTTTTTGTTTTAAGACTAATTTGAAATTTGAACCATTAGCACAAAAATGTCATCATTAGAACCATTAGTCATAACATCTAATAAGTGAAACAACTCTCATTGGAACCATGGGTTATAAACTAACTAGTGATAACACATCCAATCTATAAGTATAAACTCATATTGGAACCATGAGAAGCACAAACATATCGGCCATACTTTTCCACATCTATATCATGGTTTACCCCAAGGCAGCTATTATATTATAGATATGGGTCAAAATTGGATATCCGAATAGATAGTTAATACTAAACATAGACATTTCAATCTGTGGTCCCGCAGGTCTTTAATTTTGACCCATAGCCATATGGAGGTTTCCTAAAATAGGGGTACCCCCAGTTCTCATCCATTTTCAATCCGGATTTTCCATGACATAAACCATCCATTTTTGCGTACCCCCATGGATTGGAAACCCCCATAGAAGCTCTAAACCAAGCAACATCAAGCAACTTCCATCGGGCACTGAGGCGTTCAAGGTTCAACCGCCAAGGCACCTCCTGGTTTACCACCGAAGACCTTGGAGGCGAGCTGATCGAAAAATGTGGATTTCACGGAACGGAATACCTGGTAAAATTGGGATTGAAGCAGAGAAAACTATAGGGATTTCTGAAGTTGATATTAGTTTTAAAACCCCCGGTTCATGAGTGCCTATAGAACGGGGATGCAAATTCTATAATAAGTTGTTTTAAATTGGTTTCTACTTGCTGGTTCAGTGGGGTGCAACCTCAGTTGTCCGTAGGGTGAACTAACCCACCAACTGGAATGAACAAGTGACAAGGACAGTATTTTGTTTGCTGATGAAATCCCAGAAAGTGGCTTACCCCAGTGGTCCGGAACTGGACGTTGCTGCCTACTGGGCTGAACTTCATCCATGGTGGTCCTACAAATACGTGGGGGCGGGTTGAGGTTGCAAACGGCTTTTCGGCATACTTGTAAGCTCACATTGGTTGGGACCCCTACAACATCCTACAACTATATGGTTATGACATATATATATATATATATGTACCCAGCTACAAGTGGATTTTCACTTCCAAACAATATATCGTATATGGTTTATAAAAAGGCATACCACCCCCCGATTTCGCCCATTCCACAACAAGCGTGATGGAAATCCGCGGGAAGTGGAGGAAACGGCATTGGGGATCCCCCCGAGATATATTGGGGATATGATTAGTGATACAAGACTGAATCAACATTAATAGTCATATATGCATGTCTATGGTATGAATTGTTGTGTTTGAGAATGGCACATATCCACAAATATGATTTCAAGACGGAACATGACATGATGAATCAATATATATATATGGGTGTTATTTTGATTTTTGTTCAGACAACCCCAAATAGAGTCAGTCCATAGATGGGGCTTTTGGGCCTCTAGCAATGTAGACATGTAGCAGGCTGCAGCCCTTGAACTTTAGTAATGGTGAACATACCAACCGTTGAAATATCCATTTATGGTCAAATTGCGGATGGGTTGTGACATTGGGTTTACCACATGAAGTTTAGTAAAGAAACCTTCACATCTTGGTGGCTATGTTACTGCACAGCCAATTGATATCGCCCAACGTGACCTTGGTGACGGAGGCACAACATAGCCTCTCTTCCAACATTCAGGTGCGGGGAAAAACGACGTACTCTCCGGTGTCATCAGCCACGTGGCTAGTTGGGAAATCCCCCTATGAATGGTGTTTCCGTGGGGGTCAGAAATCGCTTAGGACATAGTTGGTGGAGCCATGTGGAGCCACTCCGGCGGAAACAAAAACCCCTTGGGCGCATTTGTTTGTCGATACTCAGGTTCATTCTCCAGATATTCCAGCTTTGGCTTCTATATTTATGGTTCATGATCATGGCCTTACCAGGATATATTTACATTATGTATCTGCAAATCAACAAGGCACAACCAAAAAAACAACTGGACATTCCCCCATAGACCTTCGCCAGGGCTTGCGGTTCATGCAAAGTGCCCGAGAAAACGAAGAGCGCAAGAAGTGCGAGAGCCTGGAGATCGTGACATGGAAACTGTCGCATGACATGTGCCATTCATCAGAGTTTTACCCTCTGGTAAACTAACATAGCCATGGAAAATCACCATTTTTAACGGAGAATCAACTATAAATGGCCATTTTCAATGGCTAGGTTAAATTACCAGAGGGTAATTATCAGACCGTAGTTGCATGAGTTGGTTTATAAACCCTATATGGATCCAAATAATTCCAAATACCTTCTGGGAAAGTGATTTGAGCGTTATTTGGGGGGCCAAGTGCCATTTGAGAAGGCATTTGGACCCATACAGACAGTAACACGAACTTGATTTTGCAAAAAAACATGTCAATTGAATTGTGTTTATATGATATGTTATTTTCCGGGTAGGGCATGTGCCTAACCTCTAGGACTGCCAAAATATCAACATGTTCCGGACATATTTGGTCTGCGTCTTTGGACATCATGGCAGGATGGAAAATGAGAAGCTTCGACATTTGGAGGTGAGGGGCCTTGAGGGAAAGGTCAACAATGAAAAAGCTGACGCAATTGGTTTGTTGTGGGTCAGCACAAGTGAACTCCAAATGTTGGCAAGAGAAATGGTAAGGGCCGAATATATACAGATCATGTGGTGAACCTTCGGATTGTTAAAGCATGTGTTGATTGCTGGTAAGCGATGGGACCTTCCCAAATAGCGATATCCAGTGTGAAGGTTATTTCATACCTGCGCACATACATCAGTTTCCTCTGAGCGATACCCCCAAATCCGCAATCATTTCAGAACAAGCGTGTTGTGAGCGACGGGACCTTCCAACTGCTTCGGACTTGTCAACGTGTCCAAAATAGAAAGATGATACTGTACCACAGCTACCTGCCTAAAGGTCTCAACTATGATCATGATAGATGGTTTGCAACCACCTCTAGAGCGTCCAAATAGCTCCCAAATCATGCTTAAAGTACAAAAATCATGTGGTCAAACAGCAATTTTATGCGTAGAAACGGAGGGTCACTAGCTAGATCTATTATATTGATCTATTCAAAATCTATTCCATTTTTGCAAACCCATGATTTGTTCCCTTCTCTTAACCTCAACCAAACGGAGCCGGGCTCGGTCTCGCGTAGGACATGCAGTGGGTGATCCCGGGCTTCGAAGCGGAGGTCGAGGCGGAAACCCGTCAGGAGAGGCTTGAGAGATGGCTATGGGTCATGTCATTGGGATGGGGCTGGGTCAAAACCTATTAGTATCAATTTTAATGGGATGAACATCCATTTACCAGCTATTATGGGGTTCACTAGGTACCAGGGTTTTGAGTCATACCTGGGATTTCTCTGTGCTGTACCAGGGTGAAGATGTGCCCAGCACGAGAAGACTTTGCTCTACCACCCCCCCTGAACAAGGGTTTAAGGCAAGCACGGGTTCACCTTTGTAGTTGAAATTTAAACAGGGATTTATTGGGTACATCCAAAAAGTGATAGTGATAATAGTTAATGATGGGACATAATTATGACTATTGGGTACATAGCCACCAAAATTCATATTAAGTATCATTATCCATTACTAACCATTATTAATTACTATTAACCATCATTAACAATGGATGTGTCCATCCAATAATAATTAGGATATATTGGGATATATTGGGATAATGGTTAATTGTTACAATGTGGGTAAAACAATGCCATAAACCACCCATTTGGAAAGTGTAAACATACCACCTTTAACAATGGTGAAATTGGGATGGTCTATTATTGCTTTACCAACATTAATTGGATACTAAACATGTTTGATGTGTCATCTCCACATGTTTTGTATCAAATTGTCAAGTTTAGTTTATGTTTAATAATCAATTTAGTGGTATTATTATCAAATACCATGAATCTGTAGTCCCATGAGACTTAAATTTTGACCCATCTCCCATTTTGGGTATTCATATCAATGTTGGTACCCTATACGGGAGTTTGTCAACCCCAGCTGTCTTGATTATTTCTGTTTGTTTTCCCGGTTTGGGTTTTCATGTAAGCACCAAATGGTAGACTCTGGTAGACTCGGGTCTGAAACTCAAAATAGTGGATTTACTTCATCTTGTGGTAGGAGATGGGGAACATGATTGCAAAACCATTGACTGGAACGGGGTTCCATATATTTGAGACCTTCATAGATGTCCCACTTAGATATGTCATTGATCCTGAAACGGGGGAAACCTTGATAGATGTCACAAGTTCACATCGGTTCCTTAATGAATATCAAGCACTTGGGGAAAGATTGGGAATTTGCAGCAAACCTTTTTTTGCACAATGGTATGATTGGGGACGTCTAGACATTTGGTGAGCCTTCACCCCTCAGTTATATTCCTGTCAGACATAGACACAGCTTGTTCTCTGATTAAGCAAACATGCACACTGATGTTGCGAAATGAGAAAGCTGGCCAGAAGAAATGGTTTGGGCATTTGTTATATTGAGAAACGATTATTGGATCATTCAGGCTCCGTATTGGGAATTGTGATTGGGGATCCTAGAGTTCGTTCATACTTGGTATGTGAAAACCCTTTTATATACACGCTTCCTTAGTTTTTGTTTATGACGGCCGCACAAAAGGCAAGTAGGAATACCACAAGACCTCCCGCACCCAGGAGAAGCGTGCACCAGAAGCGCAAGCCACTGCAAGCACGGTGCTGCTACACCGGCGTTCCTACAAGGCCTCGTCAGATACCTCACCTTAATGCCGGTTGTTTAACACAGGGTTTCGCAACAAAGTGATAGCTGAGATAGATATTCATAAATATCACCATTGATCTATATGGATCCATCGTATTATTCTTGTGCATGTTGTTCCTATGTTAATTGAACATATGGGAAATAGATGTGATATATATATATATACATAGAGATGTTTATTTGACGAGAACATCATTTATACATGGGTCATGTTCCGTAGCTGTGCTTATTATACACCCGGAAATCGCAGTCCACCTTCCAGCAGGGAGGGGATTACTGATGTCAGTAGCTCCAGTGGAATATGGTAAACTCAAAACTCTTCATGTTCAAGTCATGTATCTGGAGTATTTATATAGCGAATTCCATATACAGCAAGAACAAAAAAGAGCAACCATTCATCACTAAATGAGTAGGTTTTTACTTTTAGATCTGTCTTTTAAAGGTTTACCCATATATATATATATATATATTAATCTATATAAGGGACATATATGTGAACATGTCTGGCATACCAGTCCCTGTGTACCCCGTTGAAAGCCCAGTCGTACTCCAAAACCGGCAGGGCTTCAATGGCATGGTTGAGCAAGCCATGAAGGACGAGCGCTGGATGGCCACGGTGGCCACGGAAGATGGTCGTAGCTTTGTTGGTCAATTTTCGTGGGGACTTAACAAACCATGTGGGAGTTTCCATAAATGGAGGTACCCCAATAGCTGGATGGTTTATCAGGGAAAACCCGGATTGAAAATGGATGAGAACTGGGGGTACCCCTATTTTAGGAAACCTCCATGTTATGAGGGAATAAATCATAATCGTTTCATAATGTGACTTAAGAAGACTAATTATGGGTTCATTATCAGGGAACTTAAACACAAGGGAACTATGTAACCAGCCATTACAAATGATTCAATGTGGACTTAACCGTCAATTATAAGGGAACTAAGGTGTTCAAATGATCTAACACTTCATATTTTTTTCTTGATTTGTTGACATCTTTGTTTATTTTATCCGGATGGGGGTTAAATCAAGTTATAACTGCCACCAACTTGTAGTTAGTTGAATCCCAGTTATTGCTAAATCCTCATCATATCATCCTGTATCACCCCAATCCCCACAACTAGACGTTGCCAGAACTAGCCAAGTGCTTAGGATCGCTTGGGTATATCTCAACAAGCGCCTCAGCGTTTGGTTGATTAATACGGATGTTGGGAATTTCGGTGTCGACATGTTTTGACCCATCCCAAGATTCTGGCAACATTTTTGGGATGTACCCTCTGGTTATTTAACATAGCCATGGAAAATTGTTAATTTGGGATGATTTCCGATTAAAACCTCCATTTATAGGGGATTCTCTATGGCTATGTTAAATAACCAGAGGGTACTGGTCGTATAAAAACGGAACCCAAGCAACTGAAGGCGTTGGCGTTTTTATTCCCCAGGTGTTGCCGATAGATGACTGTGCGCCAAAGACGTTCCTGTAGCTGTTGTGGGTGAAATGCTCTCTTTGTTTTTGGGTTACATGTTGGCAACCCCTGGGGAGTCAAGGTATAGTACTACGGGTATTTGTTCAATTTTTTAATGCTGGTTGCTCCGACCAACAACTATAGTCACTATATGATACTATATGTATACTGTATATATATATATACTCGTATATTTCAATTATAGCCACATCGGGAAACCATTGGATTTTTTTTCCTATTTGTCTAGGAACAAACACGCAAACATATCTGTGGCATTGGGAGCAACCCTGTGAACATTGGCTGGAATATGATGGCGCCAATTCCTATGGCATCCCAGTGAGACTCACCATTGTTCTGTTGCTGTACTGTACCAGGTGGTGCCTCTAATCACCCTAATCCTTCGCTAAGTTGGGTGTCCTAAGCATATAAAATCAGTATGCACGGTATACTTCGAACATGTTTGATCTAGTTAATGGGTGTTTTAAAGCAGCAAACGTGTGGGGGCACCATCTGACTGGAGAGGACATGTTGAAGAAGCATGCTCAAGCAAAAGCTCAAGATGAAGAGGTCGAACAGGCGGAGATCCTCGGGGTTCGATTGGATGCCCACTTGCATCCATGTGGATTCTCCAAGATTTGCGGGATACTGTTGCCATTAAAAAAACGAAGCAGTGGCAAAACGCCGCTTGTCGATGTTTTTTTTAGGAGGGTTAACCTTAACTTTGAGGACAAGCAAAGTCCCCATGGTTGGGGTATCCATTGCAATGTGGAGCCCCCCAGTTACAAGCTGGTTTACAAACTCAGCAAACATCATGACATTATTGTCTTTATAATGGTATAATATGTTATATCTACAAGAAAAATCCATACACAATCATAGTAAACCTAGTTGCAAACCCATTGGCCAATCTTGGGGGCAGCGGCTATGCCTACTATGTTTCGCTAGGCGAAGACTCTCCGCAAGATGAAACAACAACGAACCAAGGCCTGAGAACAGCGCAAGCGGAAAAGAAGCGTTAAACGCCGAAAACAGAGTGATGCCGTTGTGGGATTTCTTGGGCTCATGATCTGGGGATTTGGGAGATGTTGTTTTTTAATGATGATATGAAATGTGTTTTATTGATGTTTTATCTTTGACACTACGAATGGGATGATGGTCTGAAATGGCTTCATCGAATGGTCCTCTGTGGTACTGTTTGGAGTTGACAGCACAAGGTGGACTCTTACCATCTTCAACTGTCAAAGACCCAGCCAGGAAGATACAGTTTCTATAGAAGTTGTCAAACATGAGCAGAAAGTATCCCAGAATTTCAAGGAAAAGTGGCAGGAAAGCCCTACATTTCATGGTGGAAGTGGTTTTCCAGGTGATTTTCCCTTACCCTCTGGTAATCAAACATGGCATGCTGGAAAATTCCCCATTTAGTTCGATGATTTTCCCATTGTTTGTGGATTTCCCGGCCCCGTTTGATGACACCGGAGAGTACATGGCACCTCTTGACAGAGCCTGAGCTTCATTGGATTGTTTGAAGGGAAAATTTACAGGAAACCATGGATTTTCCCGTGAAATATAGGGGTTTCCGGTTCCAATGTTCCCATTAACCAATCCAGTGAGAGCTCTGGACGTTCAGCCTGGCTCAAGAGTGACGAAGACCTGACGAACTCGGCCGCCGATTGTGCGACTTCGTGATAGGTGGGCTGAATGTGGGAGCTGAGGGACCGGGTCTCATGACAGGTTTTTGGTTCTGCAGAGCTTTGAGTTCTCTATTATATAAATGGTAGTGATTGAAATATGTAATTATCATTAGTTATCATGATATATTCATGGTAATAAATGGGACGTCTTAAACATGAACACTGCTAAATAATATTCATGATAGATGATATGGGGATGCATCAGAACCGAATCTACCATATTTGGGACCCCATTTGGGGGATGAACATCTATTTGCGAGCTATGTTGGTGTGAACAGAAGGGTACTAGGGGTTGAGCCCATACCCAAAAGAGCGGCAAAAGCATGCGAAGACTGAAGAAGTCTATGTGTTGCATTCTGGATGTTTTAAGTTTATACCCTCTGGTTATTTAACATAGCCATGGAAAATTACCTATATGGAGGTTTTAATGGGAAAATCATCCCAAATTAGCCATTTTCCATGGCTATGTTAAATAACCAGAGGGTAATGTCTGGGAGATTTCCTTTGAAGCATTGAAGAACTGTCTTGAAGTCTTGATGGATTGAAGTGAATTCCCAACATTTCCCAAGCAGGTCATATCCTCTGGGGCTCGGGGCCCCAGTTAATGTGGGGCCCCAGTTATGTTGGTTTGTTTAAATCGAACTATAGTTTTATCATGTTTGATCTACAATAGACCATGTTTCAAACCAAGTGAAATACACCAACAGATACCACGGCAGTCTCTTGGAGGCCCCTCGTTCCCAGGTCAGCATGTCGATGCCAGCAGATTCGCAGCTTCACATGAAGATGGGCACCGAGGATCGCATGGCCAGCAGGGTCACCCCACTGAATCACTGGTTTGACTTGGTGCAGATCTAATCCACATACAATTTAGAGACAAGCCAGTTGGGGAACTTACTGACCAGGGTTACTATATAGTTAAGATATGTTAAGATTAGTGAAGTAGTGACCAAGTGGAATGATCCTCCAAAATGAAGACTGCTCACTGCTCACATGTTCTTTGATCAACAAATATATGGGGATTCGTAGAACCACATCTGAAGTTGATATGTTTTGAAAAAATGGTGGTATTTCACTCCCCTTAACATTGGAGATGGGTGACTCAGACTCCGGAGATGTTCTGATGATGATTTTATTGGGATGATGGGAACATCTGCAGGTGAAAACCATGGGTTTTCCCATGAAACATGGGGGTTTCGTGATTTTATTCCCTTCAAACCATTGATTTCCATTTTTGTCAGTTTACTGGAGGGTATCTTTGGTCAGCATCCCCATATGAAATGTTCATTTCGATTGGTAGACCATTTGGATCATCCATGATTCATCATGGTCATAACCAATATGATATATGAACTTCAAGATCATATTCTCATTGGATTGGTTAATGGGAAAATGTACAGGAAACCATGGATTTTCCCATGAAATATAGGGGTTTCCTGTAAATGTTCCCTTAAACCAATCCAATGATATTCCTACCCTTATCGACCACTTAATATACAACTTTTACCAGAATCCCATTCGTTCAGGAGTCGCTCAAGACTCTCATGAGGCGCCGGTGCAAGTTTGGTCAAGGTACTTTCCACCGTGAAACATGTTGTTTTTTGTTTTTAATGATCAAATGGGGATATAACACGGATATAAAAACCAACTATAGACTATAATCAAGAGTCTGATTAGGTGAACCAGATATAACATGAATATAACCACAAGTGGTGGTTTCATCCAATCAAAAACAAGACATGTTACGCAGGGATTCTTCACTATCATTGGGAAACACTCATTTACTTCTCGTTGTTTGGGGTTCTGGATTGCAGATATTGTGGGATAGTCATTCCACCATTAAGAGGAGGAGAAACGCCAACATCGGAGTTTCAAACTGAATCATGTGCCAAGTGCCTACATGTCGCGACCACTATTCATAGGCAAAATCAGAAAGCACTTGATCTTATAGTGTGTAACATCAAAAAACACAGAGATGTGTTTCCAGAATGTTAGTGCGACATAGTTCGACTATATTACCAACCGGACCAACCATATTTCCAGGTTTCCAACTTTCGGCATCTGCTTGGGGATTGCTATACTACAGTGAAATCCAATTAGACTCAATGAAATCACCATTTGTTGTTGGTCAAATCCCTGTAAATCCTATAAAATCCCATCAAATCCAATTAGATCCCATTAAAACACCATTGAATCACCATTGAATCACCATTCAATCACCATTTTTGTTTGTCAATTCCATTAAAACACCATTGAATCACCATTCAATCACCATTTTTCTTGGTCAAATCCCATTAAAACACCATTCAATCACCATTTTTGTTTGTCAATTCCATTAAAACACCATTAAAACACCATTGAATCACCATTCAATCACCATTTTTGTTGGTCAAATCCCATTAAAACACCATTCAATCACAATTTTTGTTTGTCAAATCCCATTAAAACACCATTGAATCACCATTCAATCACCATTTTTGTTTGTCAAATCCCATTAAAACACCATTAAAACACCATTGAATCACCATTCAATCACCATTTAATCACCAATTGTGTTTGTCAAATCCCATTAAAACACCATTAAAACACCATTGAATCATCATGGACTCACTGTTTTTGTTTGTCGAATCCCATTAAAACACAATTAAAACACCATTGAATCACCATTCAATCACCAATTTTGTTTGTCAAATCCCATTAAAACACCATTAAAACACCATTGAATCACAATTAAATCATCAATTTTGTTTGTCAAATCCCATTAAAACACCATTGAATCACCATTCAATCAGGATTTTGTGTTTGTCAAATCCCATTAAAACACCATTGAATCACCATTCAATCACCATTTTTGTTTGTCAAATTGCATTAAAACACCATTCGAACACCATTGAATCACCATTCACTCACCACCAATTTTGTTGGTCAAATCCCATTAAAGCACCATTGAATCACCATTCAATCACCATTTTTGTTTGTCAAATCCCATTAAAACACCATTAGAACATCATTGAATCACCGTTTTTTTTGTCAAATCCCATGAAAGCACCATTGAATCACCATTCAATCACAATTTTTGTTTGTCAAATCCCATTAAAACACCATTGAAACACCATTGAATCACCATGTTTGTTTGTCAAATCCCATAACCACACTATTAAAACACCATTGAATTACCATTGAATCACCATTTCTGTTTGTCAAATCCGATTAAAACACCATCAAAACACAATTGAATCACAATTCAATCACCATTTTTGTTGGTCCAATCCCATTAAAACACCATTAAATCACCATTGAATCACCATTTTTGTTTGTCAAATCCCATGAAAACACAATTAAATCACCATTGAATCACCATTCAATAATCAATTGTGTTTGTCAAATCCCATTAAAACACCATTGAATCACCATTCAATCAGGGTTTTGTTTTTGTCAAATCTCATTAAAACACCATTAAAACACCATTGCATCACCATTTTTGTTTGTCAAATCCCATTAAAACACCATTAAAACACCATTCAATCACCATTTTTGTTTGTCAAATCCCATTAAAACACCATTAAAACACCATTGAATCACCATTTAATCACCATTTTTGTTGGTAAATTCCCATTAAAACATTATTAAAACACCATTGAATCACCATTTCTGTTTGTCAAATCCCATGAAAACACAATTAAAACACCATTGAATCACCATTCAATCACCAATTTTGTTTGTCAAATCCCATTAAAACACCATTACAACACCACTGAATCACAATTTCTGTTTGTCAAATCCGATTAAAACACCATTCAAACACCATTGAATCACCATTCAATCACCATTTTTGTTGGTCCAATCCCATTAAAACACCATTAAATCACCATTGAATCACCATTCAATCACCATTGTTGTTTGTCAATTTCATTAAAACACCATTAAAACACCATTGAATCACCATTCAATCACCATTTTTGTTTGTCAAATTGCATTAAAACACCATTCGAACACCATTGAATCACCATTCACTCACCGCATTAAATCACCCATTGAATCACCATTCAATCACCATTTTTGTTTGTCAAATCCCATTAAAACATTATTAAAACACCATTCAATCACTATTTTTGTTGGTCAAATCCCATTAAAACACCATTACAACACCATTGAATCACCATTCAATCACCATTTTTCTTTGTCAAATCCCATTAAAAACACTATTCAATCACCATTAAAACACCATTGAACCGCGCAGGACCCACACAACGGCGCAGCAAGAAACGTATTTCATGTCTGTGAGGTTTGCCGCGCGAAAGAAACCAAAATATATATAATATATAAGCCCTGCCACGCGCCCAGGAGCGCTGCAACTCCTTCGCCGACTTTGCGGCCACGCTTCCAACTCCACGCCTACGCGGCAGCGTCACCGCCATGGCAGAAAGGGCCGCCTTCCTTGCGCTGGAGTCGGACAGCCCCATGCAGGACATCGGGGCCGCGAGTAGGGAGAACAGAAGAAAGGCAACTGCATGACATCGTCCCTCTCGGCCGGCACATCATGCGTTGTAGCATGGTACTGCGCAGGACGGAAGCATGGCCCATGTGTCCTCGGGCATCGATCCATGGACGTGCCCAAGAAAAGGTGTCACTCCAGGCCACCGAAGAAGGCCATGGCCCTCTGCGTCCTAACTGGTATCCTCTTTAGTAGGGACCGTTGATGTCGATATACGCGAACGACATGCACACTCACCGGTACGGAGGGGGGCAAACAACCTGTGCATATTTGAAATCTGTCTGCCCAACCGCCGGGACCAGGTCAGATTCCCAAGCGTGGCAAGCGCAGCACCGCGGTGACCACAGACGAACCCAGGCGCGATATAGATTTGCTGATGATGTCGTCGATGATATCAACTCGACAGCGTCCCTAGCGTCAAAACAAGCGCCCCGGACACGATGTAGCATTCCTTCGGGCGCGCTTTCGGGCTTGCCAGGATCGCTGAGATGGAGCTGCATGGACGGCAGGCCCTGGAATATTACAAGAAACCTCAAGGCGGAGCTGGACAAGACGCCGCTCGGCATGGCGTGGCTGCCGGTGCCGCGCATCCGCCTTGGGCGGGAAGCCGGCTGGGCTGTGCGCAACGTNCCTCAAGGCGGAGCTGGACAAGACGCCGCTCGGCATGGCGTGGCTGCCGGTGCCGCGCATCCGCCTTGGGCGGGAAGCCGGCTGGGCTGTGCGCAACGTGCTGGCGCAGCCGCGGTACAAGGCCAGGCAGCCGTGGAAAGCAGTTGAAACTTGAAACTCATATCAGCAATCGGNAAGCCGGCTGGGCTGTGCGCAACGTGCTGGCGCAGCCGCGGTACAAGGCCAGGCAGCCGTGGAAAGCAGTTGAAACTTGAAACTCATATCAGCAATCGGCTGTCCTTTTTTCATCCGTGTTTTTCATGACCTTACAGAAGATATTCCCTCTATTAATGCCTTCCCCCTTTTACTAAACGTCCCCCAAATACTAAAAACTAGGGTCCATCTCCAATTTTGGGAAATTTGTGGTTGGCCAATTTGACTTTTAATTGATC
>BGPT01003017.1:28305-51129 GCA_003297045.1 Symbiodinium sp. clade C Y103
TTAATATTAAGGTCTGGCGCTTACTATTAGGGGTCCGCTTCGAAATCCAATTTTTTGCAACGTATTAATTGCGTTTTAAATTGAGATTTAATTGATTTTAAAATCGAGAAAAATAGTTTTTAATATTAAGGTNTCCGCTTCGAAATCCAATTTTTTGCAACGTATTAATTGCGTTTTAAATTGAGATTTAATTGATTTTAAAATCGAGAAAAATAGTTTTTAATATTAAGGTCTGGCGCTTACTATTAGGGGTCCGCTTCGAAATCCAATTTTTTGCAACGTATTAATTGCGTTTTAAANTAATATTAAGGTCTGGCGCTTACTATTAGGGGTCCCCCTAATAATAAATACCCCCCTAATACTAAAAACTACCCGAGGTGTTTACTATTGGGGGGGGGGTTAGTATTAGGGGGAACGGATTATTTTGCAGGCCATCTTCTATTTGATTTTGAGTTTGGCACCCACCAAAAAAAGCAAATCAAATAGAAGATATTCTGTAAAATATTCAAGACATGATGTCCCAAAATGATGTTGCAAAAAATCATCATTCTTGGATATGCAATTTGCCTATTTGAAATGGGGTTTTGGGGCCCCTTCTTCTATTTGAAATTGACTTCTATTTCATTTTTTTCCTGTAAACTCACCTGAAGTGGCCAGATCTTCACGCTGCGGATGCTGGGGGCTTATGGCTCACACCCATATATACATCATATCCTTACCGTTATTATATGTGTGGCCTGCCCTGCCTGCCCTGCCTCCCCTGCGCTGCCTGCCCTGCCTCCTGCCTGCCTTCCCCACCTCCCGCCCTGCCTACCTTACCTACCCTGCCCTGCCCTGCCCTCCCCCTGCCCTCCCCCGCTCTAGGGATTTTAGGGAATTGAACACCTTTACTTGGGATTTCGCGGAAAGACCAGGAGGGGCGCAGAAAATGGCTTCAAAAATCAAACAGAAGATATTCCAAAATATTTGATTTGGATTGGGTTCCCCCCTCTAGGGAATTAAACCAGGAGGGGCGCAGAAAGTGGGTAAAAAAATAAATAGAAGATATTCCAAAATATTTGAGTTGGATTCGGGTTTCATTCTCGGGATTTTAGGGTATTGAGCACCTTTTGCAGCTGTCCGACTTGGGATTTGGTGGAAGGACCGGGACGGGTGCAGAAAAGGGTTTCAAAAATCAAATAGAAGGTATTCCAAAATATTTGAGATGGATTCGGGTTTTATTCTCTATTGATTATAGGGTATTGAACACCTTTTGCAGCTGTGCTACTTGGGATTTTGCAGAAGGACCCTCTCTAGGGACTTCTTAGGGTATTGAGCACCTTTTGCAGCTGTCCGACTTGGGATTTGGTGGAAGGACCGGGACGGGTGCAGAAAGGGGCTTCAAAAATCAAATAGAAGGTATTCGGAATTAATTTCACTCTGGATTGTTTTTTTTCTTCTCCGGACGTTTGAAGGGGTGCAGAAAAGGGTTTCAAGAATCAAATAGAAGATATTCCAAAATACTTGAATTGGATTCAGGTTCCCCCCTCTAGGGATTTTCGGGTATTGAACACCTTTTGCAGCTGTCCGACTTCGGATTTTGTGGAAAGACCAGGAGGGGCGCAGAAAATGGCTTCAAAAATCAAACAGAAGATATTCCAAAATATTTGATTTGGATTGGGTTCCCCCCTCTAGGGAATTAANNGATTGGGTTCCCCCCTCTAGGGAATTAAGGGTATTAAGCACCTTTTGCAGCTGTTCGACTTGGGATTTTGTGGAAAGACCAGGAGGGGCGCAGAAAGTGCGTAAAAAAATAAATAGAAGATATTCCAATCCAAAATATTTGAGATGGATTCGGGTTTTATTCTCTATTGATTATAGGGTATTGAACACCTTTTGCAGCTGTGCTACTTGGGATTTTGCAGAAGGACCNTCCAAAATATTTGAGATGGATTCGGGTTTTATTCTCTATTGATTATAGGGTATTGAACACCTTTTGCAGCTGTGCTACTTGGGATTTTGCAGAAGGACCAGGACGGGTGCAGAAAAGGGCTTCAAGATGAAATAGAAGATATTGCAAAATATTTGATCTGGATTTGGATTTCACTCTCTAGGGACTTCTTAGGGTATTGAGCACCTTTTGCAGCTGTCCGACTTGGGATTTGGTGGAAGGACCGGGACNTATTTGATCTGGATTTGGATTTCACTCTCTAGGGACTTCTTAGGGTATTGAGCACCTTTTGCAGCTGTCCGACTTGGGATTTGGTGGAAGGACCGGGACAGGTGCACAAGGGCTTCAAAATCAAATAGAAGAAACTCCAAAGTCTTTCATCTACACCCTCTGGGGATGTTAGGGTATTCAATTTTCCGAATTGGGATTGTGTGGAAAGACCAGGAGGGGTGCAGAAAGGGCTTCAAGAATCAAATATACAAGCTATTCTTTCATTTTCCCCCTCTGGAGATGTTGGAGTATTGACCAACTTTTTCAATTTTCCCAATTGGGATTTTGTGCAAAAACCGGGAGGGGTGCAGAAAAAAAAGCTTCACACATCAACTAGAAGAGAATCCAATTTTTTCATTTTGGATTGGGTTTCTCCCTCTAGAGATTTTGGGGTATTGAACACCTTTTGCAGCTGTCCCACTTGGGATTTTGCGGAAAGACCGGGAGGGGTGCAGAAAGGGCTTCAAAAATCAAATAGAAGATCTTCCAAAATATTTGATTTGGATTCAGGCTCCCCCCTCTAGGGATTTTAGGGTATTGAACACCTTTTGCAGCTGTCCCACTTGGGATTGTGGTTTCCCTCGTCTTGCCAATTGGGATTTTGTGGAAAGAGCGGGAAGGTGCAGAAAGGGCTGAAAACATCAAATAGAAGATGTTTCAAAGCATTTCGTTTTCGATTGTTTTTCCCCCTTCTATAGGGATGTGATGCAGGGAGGGCAGCAGGGCCTCCAAAATACAAATAGAAATGAAATGAAGATATTGCGAAATATTTCTTGTTGGATTGGAATTTCCCTTTAGGGATGTTCGGGAATTGAATACTTTTTCCCCTTTTCCAAGCGTGGATGCCTGTCGAAAGACCCGGTTGCAGACTCGGCTATCAAAGTCCAATGTATATCTTCAAACATTGTTCATTTTCAGGGATGTCAGGGACTTGAACACCTTGTTCCAACTCTTCAACTGGGATGCCGTCGAAAGGCTGAGAGGGGTGCAGAAAAGGCTTTAAAAATCAAATAGAATGAAGATATTCATGATTTTTTGATCCAGGTAACGCCAAGGAAATTAATATTTTGGAATATCTTCTATTTGAAATGGGGGTTGTTGAGGAATATCTTCTATTTGAAAATTTTACAAGATCAGTTCTTGTAAAATTTTGGGATCCCAAAAAAGCTACTTTTTTCAAGTTTTTTCCCGGTTTTCTTCACATCACCCCAAAACCTAAATTTGCAACAAGGTCCTCCCGAAGACTTCAAGGTCCTCTTACTTGGTTTGTTGAGTCTGACTGTAGAACCCCTGCAAATACCACAATTTTTGGCAATTCCAGTCCAAATTCCTTTTCCCAGATTTTACAGGCAATTTTACAGTCCAAGAGCAACATCTTGCGAATGCACCGTCTTCTATTTGAAATGGACCCGGGCGACCCCCAAATTTGCATCTTCTGTTTGAAAAAATAGTTGAATATTTTCTATCTTACTGTCCTGGAATTAGATTTGCTGATGATGTCGTTGATGATGTCGTCTCGACAGCCCCCCTAGCGTCAAAACAAGGCCCCGGACACGATGTAGCATCCCTTCGGGCGCGCTTTCGGGCTTGGCAGGATCGCTGAGATGGAGCTGCATGGACGGCAGGCCCTGGAATATTACAAGAAAACCCTCAAGGCGGAGCTGGACAAGACGCCGCTCGGCATGGCGTGGCTGCCGGTGCCGCGCATCCGCCTTGGGCGGGAAGCCGGCTGGGCTGTGCGCAACGTTGTCCTTTTTTCATCCGTGTTTTTCATGACCTTTGCTTGCGTACGGTCGCTTCGTGAGGCCGGCGGCGCTGCCTTGAGCCCGCCCGCGCGATCTCCGATCAAGGAGATCGCCTACATCATCTTGCACAAATTACGAGAAAAAGGCGGTGATGCGAAGGCCATCCGCCAATGCACCGATGCCGATGTGCCCAAAATTGTGGATGCATTGCGCACCTGCCGCAAAGCCGGCATCACATCCTTGCGGGCCTTGCTCAATGCACTTGTTTGGTGACGCTTCGAACCAGCATTGCATTTTTTTTAAAGTTAGCGGCCGCCGTCTGCACGAATGTGGCTGCTTCAACCTCAACCTACTTATCCTCCCGCCGTTTTTTTTCTTAAAGCAGCCGTGCGTCTTGATCTTTGCTCGTACTGATTGAATGACCATTTTTGTCTGTCAAATCCCATTAAGACACCAATAAAAAACCATTGAATCACCATTCAATCACCATTTTTGTTTGTCAAATCCCATTAAAACCCATCAAATCCCATTAAATCACCATTGAATCACCATTCGATCACCATTTTTGTTGGTCAAATCCCATTAAAACACAATTAAAACACCATTGAATCACCATTGTAACCAGGACTTGGCCCTGAATTCTGTCGCTCAGGCCACACATGCATCATGCCATCGAACCCTGGATGGCACAGGTTGATCCTTGGATCCTGGCGTGCAATCTTCGCTTAGGGTGCCCCTACAGTGTAGCTAACTTGGTTTATGGCACATACCCTCTGGTGTCAGCAAACCTGGCCATGTTTTCTTATCAATACAGGTTCTAATGGGAAAATAACTCTATAGATGGAGGATTTTCCATTGCCATGTGTGATATAATGGAGGGTATAGATTTTACAAAATAATGGAGGTAACATGAACCAACAAACATTTCACTGAGGGGAACCACCCTGGTGGTTTCTGTCGGGAGCCGACTTGAAGCAATGTTCTCCTGACGGAACTTGTCCAAAGATTTCCAAGAAAACTATTGCATTACCTGTCAAAGATGGTTTTAGTTATTCTCGGTCTCCCAGTCATTCATCGGTTATCGAGCAATTAGCGTGAGGTGTTATTTGTGATTTGGGTGAATTTTGCGAAACTTATTTCCGATTGTTGAAACTCTGATCCAGAAAGAGTTGATCTCATCACTTGAACCAAAATCACAATCAACGCTTGGATGGGCAAAAGGTTTGGTTCCTCTTGAAAACGCATCTGGGTATACTAATTCAGTAACACCAACATATACTGGGGGTATATCCCATTCATATCCTTCAACAACCATTTCTATTGGGGTATACTAAGGGTTGGAAACCCATTAAAACCTCTGGTTTGGGGGTACAACCAGTTGGCACCTGCTGTGTTTGTGCACAACAATAATGGCTACTTTGGAGGATCACACCATGCACTGGTTTCTATGTGTGTTGTCAATCGGTCAGCACTTAGTGGGCGTATTTCAAAGGGTTTAATTAAACTTGGTTTATCCCTCTCTGTTGTATTAAATACCTTCCCTTGCAAAAATACAACATGGTCTTTCATTTGGGACCTATGGATTTGGGGGGGCTCTGATTCTGGTGTGTCTTATACAATTTTGACAATCCCTAAACCCTCCAAATACACCCAAACAAATAGTTAAAGTCATCGGTTAGTATGTTAAAGTATGTAAAAGTACTAAATTTACGGTCTAAAACACAATTTTGTTGGGGTATTTGGATGTATTTGGAGGGTCTAATGTCTAGGTATATGTGTGCATACATATGTGGTGAATGATACCGCCATTTTTGATGGTGAAAACATTTTATTTGGCAGGTGGGTGACACCGAGAAGCGCGGCCTGCTGCGTTTGATGCGCATGGCACATACGCAGCCCGGAGGGGTCACTGGGCAACACACCGGGAGGGTCCGGTGGAGATTTTTGGATGTCAGGGTTGGTAGATTCACAAATCCATAAGGGGAACAAATCACCATGTTACCATCATTTGATTCTGATGGTGGAAATCGTGATTTCTTCCGAAGATTTGAACATGGTGGGAAACTGGAAACCCAGGTCCAAGGGAATCAAACACTTTTTCTCCCATGGTACATTAAACTGATGCCATTGCTTCTTCCATTTGCAGCTCCAATGCCACTGATTGAGAAAGTGATTGCTCAAATCATCGACCCCAAGCTTCAAGCACTGGCGCTTTGATGAGTGAAACCACCAATTTGATGTTGGCAGATGAGTTGAAAGCTGGCTGGCTGTGAAATGAGTGACACAAGCCAAGCTTCAATTTTCAAAGCCTTTATATGACACGGGTGTGTGGAGCCATGATCAGAGATAACAAACCCAGGACTGCAGGAATGTTCAGCATGAGTAGAAGCATGTGCACAGCATTCCCTGAGATGGAAGGCACCCCCTATATCTATATTTGTCTACATGTTACATGTTAAGTAAGGAATTGATTAGATACTATGGCCTACGGCTGGCCGCATCTCACATTTGTTTATTCCAGTGAAATTACTTCTAGCTCCTCGTATTCCAGGTGCTTCGAGATTTATACTGACCAGCTAAAATGTGTTTAAAATGCGTTTCTTTGTTTTTTTTGCAGTGTATCCAAGATTGGCACTGATACAACTTAACCATCACCATGCTTAGCTACAATTAAGTTTGTGACGCCAAATTATGCTTGTTGGCATATAACCCGATCAAAGTATAGTTTGCCATAAACGCAACAGTTATTTCTGTAAGAATAAACAACTTACTGGTGCTCAGTAGGGAATGGGGGAATGACCTATAACAACCATTCATCAATAATCATCCCATTCCCCCATTCCGTACTAAGCACCAGTAAGACAAACTTAGTTGACCATGGGCACCATGCTCTTCCACTGAAAAACTGGTTCCCACCGCCAAGATTCCCGTCGACAAGCCCCGGCGACCATCGTGGATTCCCAACTGCGCAACACAGAAGAAGGACGGTACGACCGCGGACTGCGAGATCGGACTGATGGTGATGGTCAAACAAACAAGGTCTAATAATATATATGTACACATAATATTTTAATTTTATAATATGTATTAGATTATATCATACTGTATCTTATTATCAGACTGGTGACCCTAGTGACCCTAGTTGATTGTTGATGAGTGATGAAATCGGAGATCACTAACCTACCTGGTGAATTGGGGATTATGAACTCACCCGGAATGAGAATTGAACACTGCCTTTCAATGATGGTGAATTTAAGGGGAATCATCCCCAAATGGCTTGAAACTTTTTATGTTAGTGAATTGCTTGAATTACCCTCTGGTAAACTAACATAGCTATTGAAAATGGCCATTTATAGTGGATTTTCCCATTAAAAATTGTGATTTTCCATATTTATGTTAGTTCACCAGAGGGTAGAGATGGTGAAACCTACGACCGGGTAAACCATGGAAAGTGGGGATTCGAGCAAAAATTGATGCTTGATCAGCAAAAAACTTGGTGACTGCTTGGTGGGTTTCAAACATCTTTTATTTTCGAACCGGAGTTTTGATGCCGAGTGTTCATGGGGATATGTTCTGCGGGGCATCGAAGATTGGTTTTCTCGTTTTTTTTGTTGCCTAGAAATCACTGGGAACCATTATTATAGATTGGGGAGATAGATGACTGGAAAATGCTGGAACATGCTGGAACATGCTGGAACATTGTATATTGGATGTGTGGATGATGATCGCCCATGACTGGCACTCTTCGGAACATAGGAACCATTGCCTTGAAACATGTGGTTCACTCATGTTCACTTCCAATTCTTCGTAAATTGGCAAACCCAAATATAAACTATCACATTAATTAACCAACCACAAATAGGGGTTATTTTCCGTTTCTCGAATAGGGGCAGCCAGCCGATTTCGCCCCAACTGGGGACCGAGGACTTTAGTAGCCTGCCGACCGCCGGGTGCGGTTCCCAGAGGGTTAGCTTGTAACATTATCTATAGCGTCATATCATGCGATATAAATATTTGTATTTATACATATTATAATTATATACAAACATAGATATATATATATATACATATATATATATATATAGATATACATATACAATTATACACAATAAACCCAGCACTTCTTGGACTTATTTCCACCTTTTTTTTAGCCTTCAAGAACTGGGGCACCACTGGTCGAGTTGGTGACAACAAACTAAGCCTCCACTGACCACTGACCTCCAACAAATTGGCCAGAGGCTACGGCTGAGATTATCATTCCAGTCAACTGAAGGTACATGATGCAGTTCTGAACTTGTGTAAGTGTTTACAATTAAATCCCTTTACCAATTAAGTATATATGAAATCACTGTTTGGAGGGTACCCCCCATATTTAATAAACCATAGTTTATTAACCTGGTGTTAACATTAAGTTGTTGCTGTTACTGGTTCTAGCCATAGTCGGGTTTCGTGATGTCCTTCAACACTACTCTCTGGTAATTTAAGAGTTTGCTGTGGATCTTCATTTTAAACAGTGACTACGTAAATCATCAAACTAACTGGGCCATAGGTTCCAGTTCCACTGTGAAATGACCATAAAGGCTATAACGACCTTTGCAGAAAAATCCTGGCAGAAAATCTACCCATCATCCTCCATCCCTGACTCAAAATCCGCTTCAGGCTCAGCATGATGCAAAAATCTGCCTCCAGTCCTGCGCTTCGCTGAGCCATGCGAAAAGACTTGCGCTGAGCCATGGCCCTGGAATTTTCAAGGGCTCGTGAGGGTGGGAGCCCTGCATGTTTATAAGGGAACATGCAACATAGATAGATCCATATATCCAATGTATATCTATGTCATATACATAAAGTGTTTTTGCTAGCTGCAAACTGAAGCGTCTCACGCACTGCGGCAGAGCAAAAGGTGTATCATCCTTTTTTTGCATACGCAAGTCTTGTATGTAGTATGTGATATGTTACACATAATTAGGAAATGACTATGGTGAGATTTCCTCCAAAGATTGCAAAACTGAAACTTGTATCGGGGGCGTTTGGCCATTCAATCAACAAAAAAAATCGGTAGCAATCAATTATCAGTGAACAATATTCGTAGTGTTCTTGAGATGGGAATGTATCTTTTTTTTGGCCAAGGGTTTACGAAAGATGGATTGCTAAGTGGTGACTCTTAAGACGTGAAACTGAAACCATCCGACCTTTTTGAGGTATCTCATGAATCACTCCATTCAATGACGTTCAGGTTTCTATGGCCTCTGTTTTCTCCAAGGTGAATTCAACTCTCGCGCGGTTCAGGTCGTATCTCCCCAAGGGACTGATGGGCAACGGCTCGTGCAACGGCTCTTTGTTGAAAATCAGTTGTGATCCCGGATCGCCAGTGGCTGATGTCCAAACTTCATCACTTGTCCAGGTTAAGGCAGACCATGACGGTATTTTCAAAGCGGGCTGTGATTTGTTCTTTTTAATGTTTCACAGAATCCAGGGAGAAAATGGACTTACAGCAGCTCGATTTCAAGGAAGGGCCAAGAGGGACTAGATGTCCTTCATTTGTACAATCAGAGAGGTCATGATTTCTTGTGTCCAAAAAGATGTCATGTTCTTCCAAGATGCGTGAAACTCGAGCCTGAAGAAGGCCACGGAAAAATGTTGGACACACGACGTCGTCGGTTTCACAAATGATACTGCTGAGTTGAAAGCACTATGTGATGTCGGTTTCAACAAATAGCTCTTGATTCTGCAAGAATTGTGTGAACTTGTCCTTTCAATTTCATTCACCTAGGCGCTAGGAAAAGCGAATCAGTTCCTACTCACTCATCATCGCGACTTGGCCAAACGGTGAGATGCCATAGTCGACTGTCACATGGTGCCATAGGGTAGGGACACAGGAAAAGAAAGCTGAAGGGATTCCAAGTGGGATGGTGCAATCCCATTTTTACTCTAGAAGCTCATATTATTCATAGATTGTTTCACAACGTTTCACATGCTTTTGTTTAGACGTGTATCCCAATGGAATATCCCGGGATGTCTCAGTTGTGCTGTGAGCACAGTCGAACGCCTAAAATTTGGCGCGAAAAGGCCTGCCGTCTCGCCGTGTTCAGGGGTTTTTCATACTGGGAGGTGCTGGCTGGAACGTCCCTGCTTTGATTTAAATGGTTGATTGTCCATTGCGAGGCCTAATTGCCAGCCAGAGTAACAATGAGATTGGGAGCAGAAAGCCACTTGAAGACTTGGGTAAGTCCAGATTTGTGCACCAAAGTGTGGCAATGTCAATGGGGAACCAGCGGTGCCCGGGGGGGTATGTAGCTCATTTTTGGACCAACACATATGTTTTTTTCCAGCTGCAAACCTGCAGCATAATGAATTATCATGATCATCATGGTTGTTGCTGAAAGGAGACGATTCATTAGAAATGTGGTGGATGCATGTGGATGTATCATCACCGGAAATCTACAGAAAATGCATGAACACTTATAAAAACTGTACAAGCCAAAACTGGGCGTTTCGGCCAAGTTGTGGGGAAAAAGGGTGACTCAACGATGCCTCTGGAGTTGTCGGTGTTGTTTTTGAACACAAAAAGAACCTAGATCTTTAATTGGACAATTGGGAAACGAATTCACCATTTGGGTCTTTGTCAGCACGAAACCAACTTCTCAATCGTTTCTTTGATGATGGATCTATGGGCCCAATGGCAATGGCAATCTAAGCCCAACCAAGGCATAAATGTCCAAATGCTTGGCTCAAACAACGTTTATGGCAGATGACAAGCCGCTGGCTGACACGGACTTCAGGCGAACACCACCTTTTAGCCAATTCCACAGATCAAAGCTGGCTGTTGTAGGCCACAACAAATCAACACCCGACGACATCGTGGTGAAAGTGCAGAAAGTGTTCCTCAATTTATCTTGATTCATCTTGATTCTATTTTCGACTTCGACATGTTATAATTGTTGCAGTTCGTAGGTAAAACATGGAAAAAAACACAAAGCAAAGAAGCAGATGCAATCATTGATCTTCAGAAGCAGATTTCATCATCCCCCGTGGTAATGTTACATCTCTCTGGATCCATGTGCCATGCAATGTCGACAATGCGAGGGCACCTGGGAGCACCTGGAACTGTGAGGAATTCACCAGTTCTGGTACAGTTGGGAATGGCTTAGTATTGGCTGTAGCACATCGATGAGGTTTATAAGAACCTATTCTCCAGTCATGGTACCAGGACTTTCGCGGGACGGGGTCCGAAACCTGCTTATCAGCCAATTCCCGAGTTCAAGTCACAATTCTTGTGATTCCCAAATCCATAAAGATCTGCAAACGATCGACAAACATCTACAAAATTAGAAATAGAGGAAACTCCAATAGAACCATATCCAATCAAAAATCCCCCAACAAAATGATCAGCTTGATCCCAAGTTCCAGTCGTCTTCGCAGGTCCTCCGGCAGATTTGGTTGCACTCAGCCGGAGGCTGAAAGGCCAAGCTTGGGAGGAGGTGCCCCATGTGTGTCAGCCTTGGGTCAGGGGGAGCTTCAGCCAGTTGATGGGAGGATCTGGCCAAGACCATGCTGAACAAAACACACACGATGTTTGTTTCTTGTTTGTTTGAAACAAGCGGTGAAAACATGGTGAACGCATCTTGGCAGCTTCTGCTTTCATATGATGTTTTGCAGAAGTCTTGACTATTTGTTTACTTCTGGCTATTGAGGGTTGTTTGAAAATGTTGGTAACACCATCAAAATCTGATGCCTCGTCATAATTTTGTTCCCTTGAAATCCCCATTTTGGTGGTACTCCTCCTTTTTTCACAACATGCCCATTTTCGCCATGGTCAAAACATATACAATGGTCAATGTAAGGATTCCTCATAATCTTGATGAATTGATTAATCATAACAATCTCACATCGCAGCATCACTGTAAACGATGGTTGCAGGGGATACCCTCTGGTTATTTAACATAGCTATGGCAAATGACTCATGACCATTTTTAGTAGGTAAATCACCATACATCATCTGTAAATGGGCCATTTTCCATAGCTATTATATAGCTGTGCTAATTATATATACCAGAGGATAACTCTCCCAAAATGTCCCAATATTTCAGTGGAGTTTTAACGCTGCAGGCACTGCACCTCTTCAGTGTTGCTCAAACATCCCGGGTTGGGAGGCCCAGCCATCAAAATGCAGGATTTTAGAGGATTCTTACCCAGAACTTTTAACTTTTTTTGTGAATGGCTAGGGAATTTGTGATAATCAGACAAAAATGTCTGCGATTTTCCCAGAATCATCAGGTACTCAAGCCATCTAAAGGCCAGTGGTGGACGCCCAGCTGCTATTTTATCTGTATGACATGCACAGATGCACCAGGCCAGCTTACCCAAGGTGCCGTGAAAAAAAGAATGTGTCACCAGCAGCCGATATCTAAATGACGAATTTGTCCGAAAATAAGGAAACATGAATCACATGACATGGTTGTAGTTGATGAAGTTATAACAAGTATTTGTAATTGATGTGTTTCTCCGTGTGCTGTATGAAGTTTTAAGTCAGTTCTATAGCTGACCAGATGACATCAGATGTTTGAGGTGCAACCCGACATTGTTGCCTTCAATTCTTTACTTCGCTGTACCCCGTGGGTGCCTGGGTTGGGAGAAGATATCGGCCTTGGAGGATTTCGAAAAATGTGTGTCTGAGCATGGGGTATATCCCCAAATTGGTCCTTTTTTCAGGGAAACTGGTGACAATTGAAATTTAGGGGCATCCCATTTTCAGACCCATTTCACCCAACGTCTGATTTTGTTTGCTTTCCCTATCCAATGATCATTTGGTGTCCAGATGGCTTCAAGTAGGATTTTGCGGGTGTATTCAACTTATTATTTTTTCCAGGCAAGTGCGCACACATGATCACACATGATCATGTGACATGTGACACATATAGCACCTGATACGCAGGTTGCATGCCATTCTTCCTGTTGATTCTGATAGTATAGTTTATTTGAGCTAATCCGACACAATAAGCTAGGTACAGTGTATATATATATATATATGTTAGTGCCCTTGTCTTGCAGTGCTGACCTCAGAAACGAGTCCTTCCAAGATGATGTCTTTGGATGAGATCTCGCCAAGTGGGCTGACGCAGCTATGTCTCAAAGATATGGACCCTTTCAAAATGGGTCGAATGTTTACCCAGTTTTTTTTTTTGTCAGCATGAAAACAGTTATGTCAAGTTATGTCCAAATCCGTCCATAATCGCTTCACCTGGTATTAAATCGTATGGGGCCCCAAAATGAATAGACACATATGTCACTATTAGGAAGGATGGGAGTATGATTCCATATATTCCATATTATAATTAACTTTTATATTTCATCCTTCCATCTGTTTTTTTTCTCCGGATCCATTGCAAGCACCGTAATTTTGCCACGGTATTCCCATAGCCAGGTGCTGTCAATGCAGCTCTTCCAAGATCTTCTGCCCTTGAGGTGCCAGCTGATTTTCCGCAGATTTGCCTTGATGTTCGTTGGTTTCTCTTCGTTTTCCCAGTAAAATATGGGGGGTTTCCTACAATGGGGGTACCCAAAAATGGATGGTTTATAATGGAAAATCCGGATTTAAAATGGATGATTTGGGGGTACCCCTATTTTAGGAAACCTTCATTTTCCCTGTAAAATATCGCTATTTGGGGGATACCTCGTTCTAGGACACACAGAAATTGGATGAGATTTGGTTAGACGTATTCGATTGATTGGGGTTGAGTTGATTGACAGATAGAAAAGTATACAAAACGTATACAATGATATATCTTATAGAACATATTATGCCATGTATAGAATTTGCGGGTGCACCCCAGGGATGCCAATTTTGGAACAGCCGCGTCGTTGTTTCGCCGTCGTGAAATGCGAAAAAAGGCCCGACATCGTCTCGCTGAGCACCGTGATGAAGAGCTGTACGGATCGATCGCTGCAGCCGGGCGACGTTTGGAAAATCTGTTTCTGGTGAGGATGACATGAGCAGTGGCTGCGATCTACCCCTGTTGGTTGATGATTGGTTGGGGATTTGGACCTACCATATCTTCCGGATTGTTTCACAATCCAAGAACGGGGAATCCCGGAAAAAAAACAAAACAGGATTCAATGGAGTGACAGAGGGATTTTGAACAATGCTCATGAGGCGGTAAAAGCAACCAAAAACCATGGAACATCTCTCCGGGAAATCCATGGAAAATCCATGGAAAATCCAAAGGGTAATAGTGAAAAAACTCCTTCTTGCAAGCAAAAATGGCGATGGTGGTGATATATTCTGATGGCGATGATAATCAAATTTTGGTGAAAAAACTCCGAAAGCCATATGGGTGTGTCTGGAAATGAGGTATACTACCCAGCCACGGGAAAGTGAATAGGGAAACATGGTGATTAATCAGTGGCCTAGGGTACCCTGTGGTTAACCAGGTATCCCAGCATGCTCTGGTTGAATGTATCAGATCTATGCATGAATTGGGTGTCCAAATGGGAGTAATTATTTATTGTGAACGGGGGATGTGATTACTAAAAACCCTGTGGAAATATATTGATACAAAACATGAAGAAATTTCTAAAATCAAATGCAGTGCCGTGGTATAGCTCAACCTGCCTTAGGCGCTGGGAATACGATTTTCAAGGTAGGGTCCCTAATTAGCTAAGTTGGTTTAGTTCAGTAGGTTCACTGTGGTGTTCGATGTATCTACAGTTAATGGCGGTTCTAATCCAACTTAAAACTAGGGGGGACACCACCCTGCAGGCGAAGAATACCAGCGGAATACCCTGTAGCTACTGCCGAGATGATCCTCAAGTCCTGTATGCGCATCCAAACCATATCCCATCAATTTTGCCGGTGAAAAAAGTTCTCAACTCAGTGATATAGAAAATTGATCAGAAGACCCTGGGCAATTCCCCATGTTTTTCAAAGTGTCGGGACACCTTGATCAACTTGACAGGAAGAGACTGCTCTTACCGTAGTGAGTATGTGTAAGTCTCTCCTACCAGTTGTGCCCAAATTGATGTTTCAAAATGTGCAAGTTGTGCCAAACGGGAAACAACTTTCGTTGAAACCCACTTAGAGGTGCATCGTTTTTGGTATCGTTTGGTGTTTTTTTTTTTTTTTAACCAGCTGAATGATGAATGACCCAGTCACATGAATTCTAAACGGCCAAGTATGCCTGGCTTCAGAGCAAGAACTGTAGCTTCATGGCTCGTTAGATCGCTGGAAAACTGAACATCCCCATGTCCCGCATACACAATTAATCTACAGATCAGTGATAACAAGCATTAAAATGAGTTAAACAAAAACATCAACTTTAGCGTTTAGCCTCCGGTAAACTACCAGCTCGGTGTGGAAAATTCACCATGAATAGATCATTTTCCCAAGGGGTCTAAGGGGTTTCCGGGTTTCCCCATGGTTTTCCCACATTGGAAACGGTGACGACGGCTGAGGTGGCGGCCCAGCGTCACCTTATTGGCCTCTGCAGAGGCTTTGGGTGTCGAAGTAGATCGAGTGGCCTGCGACTCAGAGGTCAAGGTGGTGGGATCAAGATGGTTCCATACTATCATGTATATATGTATATATAATTCAATTATATATACATCAACTTGATTTTATTAACCTAGACCCTCTAAGTACCCATAAAAATGATGTTTTACCACATCATCTAGCTCCGGGAAGTAGATTGAAAGAGCAGGTTTTCCATAACACGTCAGGGTTTCAGGGACAGTTTCGTGTGTTGAGACCATTGGATCCGCAAGGGTCCCTGGATGAAACGCCCTCCGCGGGCATTGCAAGGCGACGAATTCCTTGATGTTCGCATTTTGCCAAGGACAGCGGACGCGAAGGTTCATCCCATTGAGGTGTAAAAAATGCCACCTTTTTGATTACCGGAGGGTATATACGTGTATGATTATGTTTATACACATGTCTCTATCTACGTATATGCATATATATATATATTGTTATATTATACCATACTAGTATTATATTATATTATATGTTTATCATATTATATCAATTCTAATAATAACTCATGATGAATAGTAACTATTTCTAATAACTATTATCGTTAGAAACATCATTATACAGGTATATAGATATAGACGTTCATTCAGGAATCGAGGTCATGATCTATCTCCATGGACTTTGCGGTCGGTTTTCCTCAGTCAGTTGATTCAAAAATGCCTGGTACAACTTGGGACACACCCTAGAACTATGAGGTCTAGGGTTTATGGTTGACCATGATGATCACTGTCACCATCACCATCATCAGCAAAATCCAAATGCTCGTTGAGGGTCCGTGTTAACCTCAGGGAAAGTCATCGAATTAAATAGGGTTTCTCCAGCAAAGGAGCTGATCACCAGAGGGTAATCATCCCTGGAGTGTGTTGACAGACCTGCATTGTTCCACGCTTGGCTTCGGCTCAAACAAATTGCGCAGACTGGAGGAGGTCATGATTTCTGTGTTATCGCAGGAGATCCAACTGATTCATGTTATGTTTATATCTAATGGTGTGCTTAAACACTTGTTCCTAGAGATTTTTGCTTCAAACCTGAACACATAGCTGACATAAATTAACAGAACTGACCCTGCATCGTGCTAACTGCAAATGTGAACAAGTTCTATTGGTGACATGCGATTTGTTTGTTTGACTTTGCGTTTGTGCGACTGTGCAATTGTCACGGGTCGCGTTTCACTAGCACACCTCTCCTCCGTCTGGTAGAGCATGTGATCACTGGTGTCTGAATTTTAGACTTGGTGACGATCCGTGGTGACATGAACAAACACCCACTCGCAGAAGCAGCCACTTTCTGGAATCCTCAAAGAGGTCATACTGTACATACTGTACATGCTGTCTTGGTTGGATGAGTAAGGAGAGGACATTTTCGCGACACTAGCACTATATACGTATTTATCTATTTTCGCATATATGATGTATGTAAACACAGAATATATGTATAGATATGTAATATACAGAATATATATATATATATGTATATACAGCATATACACAATGTATATATATATACACATAGACCTATGAACATTGTTGTGGCTACCAGAGTTTCGCAGAATCACTACTTTCTCCGGATCATCCCACGAATTGGTCACTGATGACCACAACTCTGCTTAGTGAGTCCCCCTTACTGGGCTACCCTCTGGTAAACTAACACAGCTATTGAACATGGTCATTTATATATAGTTGATGTACCTCTCAAAAATGGTGATGTTCCAGTTTGCTATGTTAGTTTACCTGAGGGTATATCCCATTTATACATGAAGTGGGATGGTCTTCCAAGTATATTTCCATGCTGACACTTCATCACTCCATGGACCATAGATCCCACGGATTGTTGCGGTCTCAGTCCAGACACCGAGTGCCAAAAATTGCCGAGTTGGGCCAAGAAATCAACTGACCTCAAAGAATGGGATATTTCAGGGATATAACTTGATATAACTGGATATTATCCAACAATATCCAACGGTCCCAATACAATGGAGATGTAATGGGTACGTGGTCAGAATTTGCAACACATGTCCAAGTTCCAGGAATATTGTGTGGCTCATCTCGTCAGGTGGCACCTCTTCAATTTGTTTGCGTAGTCATCAACGTAGCAACACAACAGAGACATCGAGACATTACAAGATCTCCAAACAACCTTGACGCTTGAGTGGCAAAGGCATGTCATGCTTCAGGGGCATTTCAGTTCCCTCAATGTTGTACCACTCTCTCATTGGAATCCTCCTAGATACCAAAAATGAGAGTGGAGAGCCGATGTTGGAAACTTTTCACCTCCTGTTGACACACCA
This sequence comes from Symbiodinium sp. clade C Y103, assembly GCA_003297045.1. Classification (NCBI taxonomy): domain Eukaryota; class Dinophyceae; order Suessiales; family Symbiodiniaceae; genus Cladocopium; species Cladocopium sp. clade C. The sequence continues at coordinate 46,062 of BGPT01003017.1, forward strand.
AATTGTGTCGCAAGATGATCGAAAGCAACAACCAGCATAGTCAAACCAACAGACCAAAGCAACACACATAGTATCTCCGCTGGCATTCCTGGGGTGGTTAGACTTTAGCCCGTGGGGTCACATTGTTCCAGTGAAAAAAAAATAGACGTCCAGGAAGCTTTTCTAAACGCTGATTTATGCGGTTCCTTCGGGATCTCATTATTTAGATCTAAGTTATATATATATATATATGGAGGTTTCCTAAAATGGGGGTACCCAAAAATGGATGGTTTATAATGGAAAATCCTTCTATAAATGGATGATTTGGGGGTACCCCTATTTTAGGAAACCTCCTGATGAACTCTCCAATTGGTTGATATTGAGGGGCAGTTAAGTACGCCCCTAATCTGTTTATCATTGGATTGGTTTATGGGACAATTTACAGGAAACCTCCATTTTTCATAGGAAAAACTGTGGTTTCCTGTAGATTTTCCCTTAAACCAATCCAATGAGTTTAGTTTGCAGTTGTTTTCGCTCCCTTCAAATGTGAGTGATACGGTGTGTCAAACCCCGTAGCAACAATGTCCGGAGCTTGGTTTTCGTATTGAAAAATAAGGTCGTCTCTCACATAGCTCATTTCATAGCTGGCTTTGTACAGGAACAACGGGATGGCAACAACTTGCTACTAGTATCCCTCAACTTTTGGATCAATAACTTAAGATTCTGAAGAAAAAATCGCAGCAGCATTCGTTCAAGAGAGCTCGAGTCAGCAGGATGTCAATTTAATACTTTTGACACAAAGAAATGGACGACTATAAATATATGTATATATGTGTTATATATATATATACATATGTATATATATATATAAATATATCAATGTAAATATAATGATATATACATATATACATATACATATATATATATACATGTATATATATATATATTCATAAATATGACATCATATTACATAGATGTTTCAAACAGTGTCGCATCTCATTCCCCCTGGGACTGCCAGCGTACCTTTGGTGATCTCAGCGCACGCCCCGGCCGGCGTTGGTCCACCATGAAGCTGGATCACGACCAGAGACTTGGCGTCGATGGGCGTCAGGAGATCCTGGGGGTTGATGATTGTCGTTTCATGGGGATTTTACCCTCTGGTAAACTAAGATAACTGTGGAAAATCACCATGTTTAATGCGAAATCCACTTTTCATAGGGATTTTTGTTGGGATCTTAGGCATGAAACTATGGGAAGAATCATGATTTAATAGTCATTTAATCGGTTTGATAGGGATTTTACCCTCTGGTAAATTAAGATAACTGTGGAAAATCACCACGCTATTAATAGGAAAATACCCACTATTTCTATGGCCATGTTCAATAGCAAACTGTTAGTTTATCAGAGGGTAACCATGAAATATATGGGAAGAATCATGATACTTAGTCATACAATAGGTTTGATAAGGATTTTAACCTGATGATTCATAGTCTTAGGGATCTGAACATATCGGAACCATGAAAAATGTGGGAAAAATGTGGGAATAATGTGGGATTAAAGTTGACATTGTTGAAAATATGATTTGTGGGTTGATGATGAAAGTCATCTAGTAGGTTTAAGGATGAATTCAGGAATCGAAATATGAGGATATAAGTAGATATATAACTGATGCATGATGGGATATCTAGTGATACTTGAAAAAGCAAACGGCATAATTGGTATGGATGAAACAATTCCATCCAAAGAAATGAAGATCATTTCACCAAAGATAGTCAAAGTGGCACAATTCTTCATTGTATATATTCTTATGGGGATATCATGGGATATGTACCCAATCATGGATGGACAATTGCAGATTGGGATTCCGGCAGCAAAAATTGGAGAAAATGGGGAACCCTTGGGATGCAAATGGGGATGGAGATGGCTTGGGGATGGAGGGGCTAACTAAGTTGATGTATAAGCAGGTCTGCTATGGTCCATGGAAAGTATATCTATAGTTACTGGTGGTTATAAAACCAACTCATAACTGGGGGTCCACATGACATTGTAGGGAGGTATATTATGATTATATTGTGGTAAGCCCAGGAATCAAAATCCAATTTTGGAGGGTTTATGCCTTATCCATTTCTGGTGAAATTGGAGCTGGTTTTCTAGCGGGTTTACCACATTAATATGAAAATTACCACCTATGTAGTAATTAACAATCTAATTAGTAGAAATAGCAATCAGAGCATTATAAGTGACCATCCATAATCCTCAGTAAGACGGTACCGGGTAATTAAATCAACAAGACAGGAGAAAGCTGAAGCAAGAAACCATACTTGACTTAATCTGTAGACATGGTGTTCAACGACACATCTACCTTCTGGTTTTGGAATCGGATTTTGGTTGGGATTATGGGTCAAACTCACATACCCCCAAAAAGGCATGATAACAACGCGGTTGCTTGTTATAGGACATCCCCCCAAAAAACAAACACACACTTGCTGGAACATAGATCATTTCCTTCGATGATTTTACCGGATATAAACCTTCATTTATCGGGGAGTTTCCAATATTTTTCCATTATGTTCCTTTTCATTTTCCCGCTAAAACCTCCATCTACTTCCGTATTTCCCAGCGATCGCCATCTTTGACTACCGAAGAAGGGTACTTACCAAAAAAAAATAATTGGTGGAACTTAGGAGCATTGGGCCATATCATTATGTATATATAGAAATACCTTGGAGCATTGGGCCATTCCTTAAGAACTCCCTGGAACTTGGGCCATTCTGCCACCTGAGGATGTGGACCCTGATAGGCGCGCCCGAAATCCGCGCGACGAACACTTGGTGGTGGCCAAGACTTCACCACCAAATATAGGGAAAATCATCACCAAAGGGGTGAGTTTAGATACCATTGATTTATACATCTAAAAAGAGGATGTAATAGGTATCGGTATATAGCCAATTCCTGCCAAAGTGGGATGATCCCAATGGGTAATGGGGAGATGTTTTTGCCAATTGATTCTGGTGGCGAGGTAGTGGTTGCAACCCGTCACGGTGATGTCATGCGTGTTTGTTTTGATGTGAGGCGTTAAAAAGACATCTGTTGATGGGTTACTATAATTAGGGAGTTTTGCTAACTGGCTTATTGCGGATTATTATAGAATATTATAGATTATTATAACATGTTGTAACCCCTACCAGGAATATTCAGGAACCAACCACTATTTCATAGGATGGGAAAACGGGGTATAACTGTCATGACTCATTTGTTGCAAGGGACTTCCATCGGTTTTTTTCTGCCGAGCCAGGCGAAATTTTGTGGGACATCTTGGTTCTGTTGGATGAAAAGGCCCGGCTCGGTCAACTTCGGGACGGGGAGCGGATTATCATTTTAAACTGTTAGGTGACATGAGTCATAATTAAATGACTTTCAGGGTACCCTCTGGTAAACTAACATAACTATGGACACCATTTTTGATGGGAAAATCAACTATAAATAGCCATTTTCAACAGCTACGTTAAATTACCAGAGGGTCTGTTTTTACTACACATGGGGAGTTTTAGTATGCCAATATGTTTTTTTTTTTTTTCTCAGGGTCATCTAAGATTGACCGTGCGACGTGTTGGGAATGGATTTGGGGACTCTTGGAGACCAAGAAGAACTCAGCGACTGCCCAGGAGATTTGTTTCCCAAATGGGGATAGTGTGATCAACTAACATAGGATAGATATGAGATGATATGAGGATGTTGTTGGTTGTTACCCAGTACTGCGGACAGTGGACATCCCATTTATACACTGGAAATCCTTTGGCATCATATTTGGCTCATATCTTTGGCAGCTTTTGGCCAATGAGAGTTTGTGTCTGTTGCCCCCAAATTTGAAGCCCTGGATATGAAATCAACAGGGCCACAATGGTCGGTGCTTTCAGATCGTGTTCCTGTTACATTTTATTCCACGCTGCGATGATGACAACATCTGACCTTCATACTCTCGTGAAGGGGTTAAAGCCACTGACCAGATTCTCTATTTTGATGGTTCATATACCACATCTTGCTTGGTTCTATCCGCATTCCAAGGAATGGTTGAAAGCACGAACAATGTTTGATATTTACATAAGCCATGCAAAAGTCCAATTTGTTTTCTTGATGAATTGTAATGTGATGGCTAGGGTAAGTATCCCAAATTGTCCCAACATTTCCATTTGGTGAATTCTATTGATTTCTATTGAATGTATTTTTACGGCCAGGACGGATGTGCTGCCCGGGAAAGTGCGTTTTGACAGCGCATGGCCAATGTTTTGTGAGATTCTCCGTGTCGTCCGTTTGGGCAAATGGATGACGGAAATTTACTTCCTCATTTCTACTCATTTCATCAACATCATCAGCATCATCATCATCATCATCATCATCATCAGCATCAGCATCATCATCAACAGCATCAACATCATACCCCAAACAAACCCTAAACAAACCCTAAATAAACCCTAAGTAGAAACCATAAATTTAAAGAACAAAAAAACACTAAATGAAACCCTAACTAAACCCTAAACAAACCCTGAACAAACCCCAAACAAACCCTAAACAAACCCTAACTAAACCCTAAAGAAATGGTCACTTGATAAACCTTCGGGCGGCACACCCGGCCTGGGGGTATTTTTACATTGTGCACACATTGATGTATAAACATTAAGACCACCATCAACATAAACAACTATAAACAATACATTTAAATATATAGACTAACTAAACTATATAATCCCCACAATTGAATCATATAAAACACCCATATGTTTGGGAAAACACGGCTTCCAAAGCTTCCACTTTTTCAGCACTGCCCTTTGAGGCGCTGCTAGAGCTTGGAACCTGCACACGCGACTTGCGCTCCACTGGCGAAGTTGGAAGTTGGGAAAAATCGACCACTTATTATGAGCAGTTAGGGGATTCTACTCATATTTGGGATTATAACAATCCAATAGGGGATTCTACTTTTCCCAACTTATAAAACCTGTGTGTTGAAATCTATAGGCAATGATTATAGAAATCATTTTGGATTATAATATTCAACCACTTATTATGAGCAGTGTTCAAAACCTCTGTTGGT
>BGPT01003017.1:51214-63274 GCA_003297045.1 Symbiodinium sp. clade C Y103
TTGGTTGATGAGCAGTTAGGGGATTCTACTCAATATATTGGGGATTATAACAATCCAATAGGGGATTCTACTTTTCCCAACTTCCAACTTCAATAACCTTGTTGGTTGATGATTATTGATACCTCTGTTGGTTGATTATGTTGGGGATTCTACTTATTTGGGATTATAACAATCCAATAGGGGAATCCCTATAAACCAGCTCTTATGAGTATTTGTAGCTAATACTGTAATAGGTAACCTATAGGTCTAATTGTTCTATAGATCTCTATTACAATATAAAGACAAGTATCAATGCTAATAATGGGTATGAACATATATAATTATATATGTATATACATTTAATTGTATATAATTATATATAGATTGGGTTTCTGCAAATGGTGACATGCTGGTTTCTTCCCTTGTGTTGGTTTAATGGGAAATAAAGCCCAAATCCCCGAAAATCAAAATCGCTCGGTATAAGCCAGAGTTTTGGTTCATCCCTTGGTGAACATACTGTGGATGGAAGAAATCTTGCCCCACCTTGGATGGCTGAAACCCTAGAAATAATGGTATAAACCATCTATCAACTGGTGCAGGATTTCTTCCATCCACCGTATATAGGGTTTTAAGGGAACATCCGGTAAGTATGTAGCCACTAGAGTGGTAGATGACTGAAATGTCTGCTATCTTATTGCAGGGTGTCAACAGGTGGCAAGTACAACAGCATAGCAGTGAGCCAAACACCAATCCAGAAGGATAGTCGTATTCCTACCGTTGTTGGCGATTGCATTTCCAGCATGTTGGTGACCCACCAAAACTTCCTGCTTGCCAAAGAAGTGATTCATATGGCCTAAAACCCTGGCTTGGTGATTTTAATCACCAGCTTTCACTAAATAATGGGATTCACGTGTTTTCTCTTGGCTATTCTTGGTTATTCTTGGTAAAAGTCCCCTATTCAAACAGGTTCGTGCTGAAGCTGCCCAGCTCGAGGCTACTTGTTGGTCCAATGCGAGCGCCGAAGACTTCAAGTCTTCCTACACCAGGTGCGGTGGGGGAGTTTGGGCAACCCAGGGAATAGCTGGGAATAAAATTTGGGGTTTCCTAAAGTGGGGGTACCCAAAAATGGATGGTTTATAATGGAAAATCCTTTTAAAATGGATGACTTGGGGGTACCACTATTTTAGGAAACCTCCAATTGGGAATCTAGTTACCCTCTGGTAAGAACCATGGCTAGCTTGGAAATCCGTACCAGCGGAGGTTTTAATCGAAGAGTCATGTTTAAATGCTGGATTTTATTGGATTTTCCATGGCCATGTTTGATTACCGGAGGGTAGAAGGGCTGAATGATCTGTTTATCCAGATTCAAGATCAGTTAGAACCAGAGCCTGACTAGCATTTTTTTGTGTACGAACCCGTCTCATTTTGGGTTGTCAACATTGGTGAAGTAGATGGACTTTACAAATGATCACCCCCATGGGTGATGACAATGGTATGGATAGTACACTCTGACGTGGCAATGGAAAATACATACACCGTTGCATGTGTGTGTATGGGAAGGCCACACTGCCATGTTTGATTGCCAAATGGTATATAATATTATATAATCAGAAGCTTGGTGTCTGTCAGCTTTTTATAGTGATCTAGGCAGGCAGATTGGTCTCACAGTAGAAGCAATTCGGAGGTATTGCGTTAGTAGTCAATTCATTAATTTATTACTGGAACATGTAAACCAACTGTTCAAGCCAGATGGAGGTTTCCTAAAATCGGGGTACTCCAAGTCATCCAAATTAGACCATTTTTGTATTGAAACCATGGTGACTTGGGGATCCTCCATATTAAGAAACCACCAGATGTATAAAAGCTGCATGTGAGCTAATATGTTTTGCTTTTAGTGGCTTCAACCCAGACTCCTCAGAGCTTTATCGAGCCATGAAATGCTTCTGATATGCCTCCGTAACCATTCTTCTTGAATGTCAAATCTTCCATTCTCGGATATACTACAGCAGTGTCTCAGTGGTCAGATGTCAGCCCCTCATGGTCGATGGTCGGGCTCCCTCACTTCGTGACATGGCAACGCAAGCTGTCAGATTGACTTAGACAGGCTGCAACAATTTCTGAAGTGTGCAATGGCTCAAGAATTTGTTTGATACTTGATTGTTGTATTTTGTCATATTTTGTCATTGGTGGTAATCAAGCGAATTTGGTTTGGTAAATCCCATGTGTATCACCCCATTTGCGCTGAAACAAACGCTTTTGGTATATAATTGATGTTGTATCTATGGTGGAAATTACTATTTTTTGGGTGTAGGTTCCGTTTCATGTATAATATATATATATAATCATATATATATATATGTATATGTATATGCATACATGCAGATATTTCTCTATGTATATATATATATACATATATATATATATATTATGGATTGTATAATCTCATGTCTCATTACTTCCCCTTTCATATGGAATACCCCCAACAAATGGAACCCCAAACCAAGAGAGATCCAACAGAAAAAAGGGGGAGGTCGTGCGCCCAGGGGTACAAGTTGGTGTATAACTCCATCCAACTAGTTGTATAGGTCTATAGGTATATATACATAATACATAACATATATGTGTATATACATATATATATATACACATACATTTATATATGTATATATATATATATATACATACATTTATATATGTATATATATATATGTATATATACATACATTTATATATGTATATATATATATACACTAGTATATACATAATGCAATATATATATATATACAACAATATATCTAATATCTATAACGGTATATATATATATATATTTATACATAGACATAGATACATATACAATATATATATATATATCAGATGTATATCATTAAGCCCACAGTGAACCCAATGAACCAAACCATCTTAGCAACAAACGGCGCCACCGGACGACGCCAAACATCTGGCAGGTCAAGTCCCCTGAGAAGCGCAGTGCAGGCATGGAAAGGGTCAGGGGCTGACCAACTGGATGGGTAAAAACTAAATGGGAATATGGGGGTTTCCTAAAATTGGGGAACCCAAGAATGGATGGTTCATATTGGAAAATCCTACTAAAAAGGATGATTTAGGGGTACCCCCATTTTAGGAAACCTTCATATCTAGAAATAGGAATATCTATGGGAATATCTAAACTGTTTTTTTTGTTAGACATGGGAATATCTAAACTTTATTTATTTGTTTGCAATGGGAATATCTAGCAATGGGAATATCTACCAGCAATGGGAATATCTAGCAATCCTTTTTTTTTTTGTTAGCAATGGGAATATCTACCAGCTAAATAGCTAGGAATATCTACCAGCTTTTTTTTTGTGTTTCTTGCGATTTCAATGGCAATATTTGCTGACCAGCTGACAATTCAATTGTGTGTAGGGTACGATTGGCTCACCGCCGAATGGCCGTGGTTTGTTTCGAATTTCCCATTCTTTTAGACATGGAAAGAACGGGATGGATCAAAACCTACTAGACCGTTTGATTTGCGTGAATAAATATACAATTATAGAGTATTAAGGTGTTCACCAGGGCACGGTTTTTGACACTCAGCCATGTATGATCATATCTTAGTTATGTGTATTATGGGGGCTAATAGTTTTGCAGATATTGTGTGATCAATTTCATTTTTTGTGTAAAAGACACATACACATGCCTAGTAATTTTCAGTGAGGTCTATTAAGATTATGTTGGCAATTATTATACAATGCATGTATGTCTGTATAACCATGGATTGTACTTGTCATGGTAGTATGTAAACAATATGTGTATTTTTATGTATACATGTATGTTGAACCCAAGTGCCCTTTAGATTGGCGAGTTTTGAATGGTTTGACCAAAACATGGAGGCTTGCCCATGGGAGGTTCACTGTGGGAAGTAGCTGTGGAATGATTGACAAAAGAGATGAACATCCACAAAACTCGGGATGTAAATGGGAACCAACAACTCCAACTACTGTATCCGCAACAGCTATCATACATTTGCAAACAATGCTGGAACTGTAACTAAATTGAACACATCATGTTTGGAGAACACATAGAATGGGGGTGGCCCCCAGTTGTGTTTGTTACTTTATAAACCCCATCTTAACTAGTTCGTTATTTGCGCGCCATAGACCATAGTGAAATTGGAGTTATGTTCAATCAACTTAGCTATCATAACTCAGCTATAAATCGCATTACCCTCTGGTAATCAAACGTGGCAATTGAACATCCACCATTTATTGATGCTTTTATTTCCCATTAAAATCTCCATTTATAGGGGATTTACCATTGCCATGTTTGATTACCAGAGGGTAAATCACATTTTTTCCTAGTTGAATCACCATGTTCGACAGAAACAATCGTCACGTGGCCGCCACTTCGTAGCGATTCGCGGCGGCGCCGTCGTCTCGTCCGCCAGGCAAACTCCGACTGAGCGACGACGGCCACGTCAGCCGAAAGCTTTGTCCACCTCCGAAGAGGCGACAGCGCCGAATGATCTCAGGCTGATACCTATTAAATATTCGATACCTTGCGGGTGAAGGACTTGGGTGATTAATATATACTATTCTCCAGTAAATTCACAGTTCGACCCTGGGATTGATAGGGGTTGGAAGATGAGTTTCCACTACAAAATGGTGATTTTCAAGGTCTATATTAATTTACCAGAGGGTAATTATATATATATATACATATGATTATATATGTATGTGTATATGTGTATGAGATCAATACTAGTTATATCTATAATAAACATTGAGGACTTTAGCATAACATGGGAATCTCGGAATCTAATGATAATTTAATGAAATAGGGATGAACCATAGTTGGGGTGATGTGCATGGCTAGAATACCATGGTGATTTTACCCCCATAAGTTGAAATGTGGGGCCGCTGTGAAGATACCATGCCGATTCGCCCATGTTCTAGGCATTTTATGATGGTGAAGGAATTGGAAAAAAGTAAACAAAAGGTTCTGGATAGGGAATGGTAACACATGCCCAATCTTGGGTAACTTTGGAACAAGGCAGGTCTCCCAGGTAATAGCAGTAGCCTTGGGTAAACGTTTACATAGATGTTAAAAACCCATGGGAAACTCTAGGAAAATGATCTACAAATGATGGTGTTTCCACGTATATAAAGGTTTAGAGTAGGGTAGTCGTTGAATGGCTTGAAACATCCCTCACATCCAGGTCAATAAGATCGGAATTATCACAGCCAGGCTTCTGCGAGTTCAGAACACCCGCAGTGTGCAGGGAGCCTTGATGAAGCTCTCACGCGTCGTGAAGGACTAGTCAAACCCGCAGGTTTTTATGGGAAAATCATGGGAAAAATATGTGAAAATATGGGAAATATATGGAAATATCCTTACACATGGATATTGAAATGGTAACCTCCTCCATAAATGAGGGTAACTCCATTGCCACGGTTGATTACCAGAGCGTATTCAGTGAAAACACATGTTATGTTTTTTCTGTCCATTAAGAATGCTAAGAATGCTAAGAATGCTATTTCTTCTTCATTGAAACAATGGTTCTGAGCTGGGACTGAAGATAAAACAAAAAGGTACGTTGAGATCATTGACCTCAATTTCATCACAGCTGGGACAGTTGGTCAATGTTCATCTCGGGCTATCTTGATGTATATTTTATTCCGCCAGAATTTCTGATCAAATCTCCGACCACCTGAAACGTGCCCTGATGAGAACAAGTTGCGTGCACGGTCCCAGGGGACCATCGGAAAGGGCTCACTATTTGTTGTTTTCACTGGGCGTGATGAAATCACGTGGTTCCCATTGGTTCCCTTTCCATCTATTCAATTGCTGCTGCTTGACGGCCTGTTGTTGAGGTGACCCCTGATCATTTCTTTCGTGTCTATATCCTCTGGTAAACTGTTATATAACTATGGAAAATCACTTTTTTGAATGGGGAAATCCACTATAAATGGCCATTTTCAATAGCTATGTTAGTTTACCAGAGGGTATTTGTCATCTCTTTCAACAGGTCCTCCTTTAAAAAGTGATACTGCCATGTGGATTCAACCAAGCCCTTCCAAGGGTGACCTTGCCGACAAGATGAAGTTCCACCAGTTATTAGTTGGTTTTTAGATCCCACGCAGTACAATCCCCATTCCCCTCACATCAAACACAAAAGGGGTCCTAATATGTGTATCTTCCCTACTAAACTATGCTTCTTTGGAAGGGGTGTTTTTTAGTTTGGAGGGACGGGATTAGTTACATCATGTTACATCCACAAACCCAACAGGTGAACCAAGGCCTCCCTTTGTACCGTGCTTCCAGGACGAGGACCAGCTCGTCATCAGCAGCATTTTGCCCTGGGTGGAGTGTGGCGATCAGAGCACCCGCCACTGGGTTCACGCGGTTTGGCGATGGCTGATGGCCTGTTGGAAGTGGAAAGTCTCTACTTTTTTTTTGTTTGGGAACGGTTGGAAAATCCAATTTCCCATAATTTCCCACTTTTTTTAAGTCTACTGTTTAAGCTATGTGGTCGTTTAGGTTGGTGCTGTTCAATATTCCCATGAAACGAGTTGAACCGGATTTTCACGCTTTTGTGTGTCCTCAGATTCCAATCCAGCAAGCCAGACCACCTGGTGAGCATTAGCTGGTAAGAGGGAAATGATCTACAGTACATGTTGAAACGGACAATTGCCAGAAAGATGAGGGTGATGTCTAGGTTTGATGATTCCAAGAGATTGGCTGGTTGTGCCACTTGATCCCATCAATTAGAAATCCATTCAGAATGATATACATGTTTCAGACCCTCAAAACTGGATCATATCCTCCTAAATCTTAATTGGCTATATTCAATTATCCCATCACTTATGATTTTGAAGACCCCAAACACCGCTTAAATTGGCTGGTCGCAACTAGGAATGTGACCCCTACCATTTGTTTCTTGGGATGATGCAGGAATTGTTTTACAACATCGTCTTCCTTGATTGCTCAGAAGCAGGCATTTAGACATCTGTCCAGCACTGTACAACAATCAGTACTCATCTTGTCAGTTGGTTTTGCTCACCCGTCGATAAATTATGGACAGATCCCTAGGTCCAACGGAGCTGCTGGTCTTTGGACCATCCGCCAATCGCAAGCTATGGACATACTCTTCAGCTTATCGGGGCTGCTATATTAATCTATGTCATCATCATTACCCTCTGGTAAACTAACATAGCGAACTCGAACATCATCATGCTATCAATGGGAAAATCAATTATTTCTATGGCAATTTTCAATAGCTATGTTTGTTTACCAGAGGGTATATTGAGACCATGCGTCAATTGGTGTTTTCTTCGGAGTTTCGTGGTTTCATGTGTTTCTTTATCTGATAAAACTGGCCTTGGAAATGGCGAAACAAATCCTCATTTGCAACTGGGTTACTGGCAAAAAAAAATGTAGAAACATGGTACCGGGAAAGGGCACTTGCTAATCAGTCCCCATGTAAATATCTGTAAATCTGTGAAAATAAGGTACCCTAAAGTCCATTGGTTTATCACGTTTCGCAAAAAAGCAAATGCTATTTGGGGGGATGCCTCACTTAGTTCAGGATTCAATGAGATATTACAATGGGATATTCTGATGGGATATTCTAATGGGATATACAGATACGATATCAATTTCCAAATCAAGTTAATTCCAACTTTCAAATATAATTAACTCTGATATAGTTCTAGTCTTATAATGAAAATAATTCTAAGTTTTAATATACATATATAACTGACCAACCGAATCAATTTCTGTAAATCTCCAAATCTGTGATGACGCCAAGGCGCTTGTGCGCTGCGCGCCGTGGGCCGCGTTTGTCGCTTTGGGCACCGCGAGGCCGTCTCCGCGCTGATGCGCTGCATCCGCGCCAGGGGAGCCCAGCGGTGTGGCCTAGGCGACCTAAAAATGGAGGGGTTTCACCACTAAAACTGGGGATGGAAGGAAGAATCCAAGAAAGATGCTGAGTTCAAGATATTTCTGGTTGATGTTATTGATGTTAGCTAAGTTGGATGAAACAACTCCAATAGCTATAGGGTTGATGGTAGATAGAACTACAGTTCATGAGGGTTATAAACCGACTTGTAACTTGGGACACTACCTTGCATGGGCCGAATGTTTAGGGTGATGAATATCCATGCATACTCTGAATAGTGCCATTTTGGTGTTCTCCAGAGTACCGGGGTATTGACCTAAATAGTACACATATTATTCTTGACCCATAACTTAATCCCTTCCCCATTGTATTCAGTACCCCCCAAACGAAACAATGATTTAGTAATATTTTGGTATTGGCATGTATTGGCTCTATTCATTTTGGGTGCCCTTGCTCGGTATTTCATATATGTGGGATAAGAATATAACCATTACTAGCAAACATATGATGGGATGATTGGAACCAGCAAAAGCTTCAAAACAATTGTTCGGATATGAAGTAGTGAAGTACCAAAACAATAAAGAACTTCAAAATGGGCACATAAGCGACAAGAAACATCGGATATGTGGGCCTCATTTTATAAAGGAGATGCACCTCCGTAGATGACTTTGCAGCAACAAAATGTAAATATCATTTGGGTACATGTTCCATGACTACTTTTTTCTTAAACAAAGATCAGCTACAAAAAAGTTTGATGTACAGGACTTATTGAAGCACTCAACTTTGATGGTAATGATTTGTGACATGGCTAGAGGTCAAGACTCAAGGTGCGGGGAATCCTACATGTTAGCCAGTTTAGATAGATTTATAAACCATCCATGTTCCAGTGGAAATTTGCAATTCTTTCACCTATACCCACAACCTCATATCTCCAACATCCAATTTGTTTCAGCCCCATGGCCCCATGGGTTGTAATGGGGTACATCCATCTATATATTCTCTGTGTGTCTTTGCCATGATGGGGAAAGGGTTGTCCCAAAATGCCTCTATCATGCATGTTCTTACTTGGATTTGCATTCCAGTTAGCAAGTGGGTAGCATCTATCCTTTGGCACAATAGTGTACGTACATATATATATATATATATATATGATATATATGATATATACATGTGGATAAACACATTATATTTCTATACACAGACAGTAGTACATGTTATATGTAAGGTATATGATGGTATATGTATGTTATCATGTGTTATATTCATGTGTTTATAATGTTAAATAATGTTACATACACACAGAGTAAAAGAATATCTCCAAGTATATCTGGCCGGTCAGGAGGCGGCACACTTCACCGCTGTTCCTGGTTTGGTTGACCCGCCGAGGAATCTTCCTTGAACGCTGCGGCCATGTTGGAGTTGGGCAACACCTTGCAGCGATTGGTGCCGTCCAACGATCCGGACTTTTCGGCGGCGGGGTCTGGGGGGTGGGGCGACTCGAATTGGAGCGGCTGTGAGTGGCTGACATTAGACGATTAAATGAAAGGTGGTGACTTTTTTTGGGGGGATCATCCCAGCAAAGTGTTGATGTCAGACTTTGTGAATTGTTGTAGAAAGTGGCTCAGACAAGCAATTGATGTGGCATTTATGGCAGTCTCAACAAACATGAAGATTCACCCATGAGCATTGGGTATATGCGGGTGATAATGGCGGTTATACCGCTGTAATCATCAGGTGCCTGGTGTCCCATGTATTGCTTGGCGCCATATATACTATATAACCCCAGTATTGATTGGTATTGCCATTTTGAAAAAAATGTATTTATAGTCAGTTATATCAATTTACTGTAGATATGTGCAATGGTTTCAATTTGTGACGACTGCAAACCCCAATTGAGAATGTTCAACCAAGTAGAACGGAAAGACAATGGGGTTTGAACACTGCTCAACTATGTTTGTGGATATTCATAATCCTTTGGGATACCTGTTGACTGGTATTTCATGGGATGGGATGGTGTCATGGTATGTCATGGTTCTGTGTATATCCTTAGATTGTTTGATGTATTCTCTTTTATCCCAGTGAATCTACCACAAATCTTTGGTAAAAATTGCCCATATTGGTGGATAGTCATCAATCCACGGGCATTTAGACAATCATTGTTGGATTCCCATTGCATGGATAACCATCTTCATCGATGTTTTGCTCCCCATCGAACCGCACCATTTGACCGGTATGCCATTTCTTTGGTTGTACCCAAGGGCAGTCGCTTATATTGACTAGTTGGATATTTCTCACAAACCCAACAGTTAACCTAATGAAGCCAACTTCGCCAACAACCTGGGGCACCATATGATTTCTGATTTACCCACAGTGCCTAGTCTTAGTAGATCTATCCTACAATACTGGATGATTCCTTCTATCCGTCCAATTGGTTTTCCGAGAATTCTTGCTTATAGTCTGCAGTCCACTTTTTTGGCTGACTCTTTCACATTCTTCCCCGGTTTATGTTTGATCGCACATACTCAATATGTGTTGCTTATATTACATCCACATAAATCCCCAGATATGCATAGTTTGTTTTTCCCGGAATGCCATAGCATATCTCCATTCTATCCCCATCATATCCTCATGATCTCCTGTTGGTTTATACCCCTTGTTGGTTTTGTGGACACCTTGTCCTACACCCCAAACTGCAGCATTTCCAGGACATTCTCAAAGAGATCTACCAGCTCATGGAATCGAACGCCTTCCCCGTGCGGCATGCGGCGCTGCAGGTCATAAGGGGCGGGAAAGGGATGGAGGCTGAGGCGGGTGGTTGATGGTGATATACCCATTGGTTACTTAACATAGCCATGGAAAATCCCCTATAAATTGGAGGTTTTAATGGGAAAATCATCCAAAATCAGCCATGTTCCATGGCTATGTTAAATAGCCAGAGGGTATCTAATACATACCGAATATCTATTTACAAACCTAGACCCTCCAAGTATCCATAGAATTGGTGTTGTGCCCCAGAATTTGACCTACTTCAACCATGTTTTGGAGGTATTTGGAGGTTCTAGGTATGGTTGGGTCAAGCTAATGACGCTGAGAATATGGCAAAACAAGGCCAGCTGGACTAGATTGGGATGTTCATCCCAAGTGTTAGATGATATTGACATATATTGACAACCATGTCAAAACAACGATGGGCAGATGTGGATATTCATTGTGTACAGTAAATTACCTATATGTGTATGGTACAGTAATATGTATCATACAAATATGTATGTACATACATATATGTATGTATATATATAATTATATATACACATATATATATATATATACATATACATTTATAGATATTTATTTGTACATGTATGTGTGTTTGTGTTTGTGTTTGTGTTTGTTTGTGTGTGTGTGTGTGTCTTTTTGTGTCCACAAGTCTATACCTGGACTTGATCATATGGTTCTTTATCCGTTCGTTTTTTTCAGGATCATCCTTGTGAAAACCTGAGGAAAAGAGCCACGTCATTTCGCCAGAAACAGATCGCATAGTGACAGTAGTTTTGCATCAACCATAAGATGGGAAACGATGGATGTACACAAGTTCGTACCTTCGTTTGCTGGATGATTTGACATGTATTTATAAGTATATGACCATTCTGTGCATATATATATATACATACATGTAGTTATTTTTGATTATTGTCGTTTATCTATGTATGGTATATCTACATGATTATATTAGTGATGGTCTTTCATGCTAGGTGGTCTTCAAAACAGAACAATGCTGAACTGTGGAGCATCAAACATGATTCGAGTGAATCGAGCGGCACCTACACGCGATGTCTTGGGATCGTTTTTTTTGAGCTTTCCCATGCATTCACAACTTGGAGGCAAATGTCAGAATGAACCAGCCTTCCTTTGCTGGTATGTGTGTATATATTTATATATACATTGTTAAATTTCACGAGGTCTTGGGATTTTGGATTTTTTAGGGTACAGTGGGTTTTAAAGTCAAAATGCATTATTTGGTGCAACCTACGCGCAGGTGGGGTCGCAAGAAAAAGTGTTGAATGTTGTAGTTTTGTTGAATGAGTGGTAAAAGTAGCCTTCCAGGAAAAATGAAAACAGTCGGAAACAGTCGGGAAACAGTCGGGAAACAGTCGGGAAACAGTCGGGAAGCAGTCGGGAAGCAG
>BGPT01003018.1:1116-48688 GCA_003297045.1 Symbiodinium sp. clade C Y103
ATGAAGGTGGAAATGAGGGAAAATGAAAATGAGATGAAAATGACAATGAAATGGAAAGTTACTTAACCGGAACCCGAGGGGGGGAACGCAAGAGAAGAAAGGAAAGAGAAAACACCAACACAACACACCTAGCCCGGAGCGGGCAAACCTTGAAAGGGCAAGGGAAAAGAAAAGCGGAGGTCGACAAACACGGGCCAAGACCAGAGGAGGGGGGGAGGACGGAAGCGCATGAACCAACCTACCAGGGCGACACCTACGCCTGCCTAGGCAGGCACAGACCCCAACCTACCCAGAGAAACGCGGGAGCACGCATGAGAAAAGGGGACCGATGGGGAACTAGTTAATCCGTTGGATGCACTCTAGTACATACATGCAGTGTCGTGATAAGGCTGGAGGCCCTCGGCTGTCAAATCTTAGTTGGACAAAAGTCCCATCAAGCTTCCAGAGTCAAATGAATGAGGTGCACAACTTCACCTCATCAAAGTACCACAAAAGAAAGAATTCACTCTTCAAAAAAGCTGAATAAGGAGGTTTCTCGGCTGTCAATAACCAGAATCCAGAAAGAAGGTGATTGCCCAAGACTGCGGCCAGTTGTTCAACACTGACGGGCGACGACATCCGAAAAAAGTGGTGAGGCCCGGTACGGCGGCACGTTGTTCAACCAAAATTCGACCGACGGGTGAAAGGATGAAAAAAGGCCGACTGTTTCACTTTACTTAAACGAATTCCTGGTTAAAATACCTCACTTCAGTATTCAAGTCGAAGGTTCCGGCAATTTACTTGGAAAGGTATTCCCCAAAGGGCTCATGCCACCATGACGGATTCCGACATGAGTAACACACTTGACCAGAACAGTCATTTCGAATTGGGTAGCTAGAGTGCATCATCCGTGCAAAACAGCTCAGTAAACCTGACAGGAATGGGAGCAGTGAGTCGACATGAGGCTGTTTGCGAAATTCATGAAATAAAATAAATACCACGAAGGATCCAATCATGAAAGAAAAAAACTCCATCGCCATAGCCAGTGATGTTGCCAAAATTCAAATTGCGGCAACGGTGAAGCAAAATTGTCGACAGGGCAGTTCTTGGCTTAGCCGCTTGCCATTTTGGNATCGCCATAGCCAGTGATGTTGCCAAAATTCAAATTGCGGCAACGGTGAAGCAAAATTGTCGACAGGGCAGTTCTTGGCTTAGCCGCTTGCCATTTTGGAGAAAATGAAAAATTAAGCAGGTACATGGTTGAGCGTCCTCAAACCACTTCCCTTCCAGTGACCCGGCTTCGTTGGATCAGGTCAGTCACTGGAAGCCTGATCCCCCTGCAAGGTTAGAAGTTTTACATCTCTTCAGATGTTACACACACACGCCGTCTCGCGGGAGGGCGGAAAAACTAAGGTCCCGACAATGAGATGAAGGTGGAAATGAGGGAAAATGAAAATGAGATGAAAATGACAATGAAATGGAAAGTTACTTAACCGGAACCCGAGGGGGGGAACGCAAGAGAAGAAACGCAAGAGAAGAACCGCCAGCCATGGTCATTGTAACCCTCTCCCCCTGTGGTATGGGGGGTGTGAGGGTATCATGGTACCCCCTCCCCGCTGCATTGTGGGCAGGTGGGGTAGGGCCACGATATGAGCGACACTGTCTTTAGGCGACCGAGACAGAAAAAGAAAAGCAAAAATTTGCAAGAAAATTCAAACGTTGGAGAGGGAGAGAGAGAGAGAGAGAGAGAGAGGGAGGGGGAGAAAGAGAGAGAGAGAGGAAAAAGAAGAATCTCTATATCTATATATATACTCTGTATATATACTCTATATATATGTATACTATATATATATACTCTATATATATATATATATACTCTATATATATATATGCATAATTGTACTCATGGAGTCATGGATGTATCGATGCTTTTCCAGTGTAATCTCTAAGGGTTGTCAACCACTTTTCACATGCACATCGAAGAGATGCACAGCTGGCAGGTCCTTCACCATGCCCGTGAGGCGTCGCCCAGTGAGGCCCAGCAATTTCAGCACAGCCGCAGGTCCTAGGAGGACTTCTACGAGGCTGATTCGTAACTCCAACATTGTTTAACATTCACCTTATCATCGAGATATATCGAGATACTACTGATAGGCATCTTGGAGTCCCAGAAGCCCCAGCCCAGTCTTTACCCTGCAGCCCCCTGGCCTAGGGAGCGAAGGAGTTCATCGCCACGACGTCGCATGTACTTTTGGAGCTTTGAGACTTCACCTGGACTCGAAATGGGGATGACTGGGATGACATCCATTTTGTACTTTTCTATCCTTCTATGACATTAATTCCATTTATCCTATTATTCTGTTCAAACCCGAAGGGTCCAATGTTTAAAATCAACCGTTTCTCTTCCCCTGTCAAGTGTCAAGAACAATGCTCGTAAGACTTTAGAAACAAGACTTAAGCGATTGCTGTAAAAATTGACCCTATCCTGATCAAAGCTTTGCTGGCTAGATCTCGTTAGGAAGCAAGGAAATCATCTCGCATTAGGGATTGCTGTATCATACTGTATCTAACATAGAAAAAGAGATCCCTGGCAGCACCATGATTGATCGTTTCCAGAATCAAAGCACCATGTCCTGCATGACCTCTGGTGGCTCTGGTGACCGACAGCTGTGCTGCCGAATCGCTCTGATCCCCTGAATGTGGTATCATGGTGTCTTCTTCAGGCCTTGGAGTCGGAAAACATATGTTTTGGTGGA
This sequence comes from Symbiodinium sp. clade C Y103, assembly GCA_003297045.1. Lineage (NCBI taxonomy): Eukaryota > Dinophyceae > Suessiales > Symbiodiniaceae > Cladocopium > Cladocopium sp. clade C. The sequence goes on from BGPT01003018.1 coordinate 3,852, forward strand.
GCCATTAGAAATCAAAAGCCATGCCCTCCTTCCTATGAACTCTCCTGCTACGTGTGATACTGCCAGTCTTGAACCAGCGCACACTGTCCTTCGCATCAAAGGACTAGCTCCATTCTCAATTGAAACATGGCCATGCTATGTCCGTCTTGACACAGCCATCTCTTGAAGTTGTGAAGCTGTAAAGACTTGGAGAAAAATGGAGACAGGCCACTGCGCCAAACCGCGCTCGACAATCTCTTGAAGAATTTCCTTCAACAGTTTTGTGTTCTTGGCCTCGGTGTGCATTCTGCGTTGCTTCACTGTTCAATTCAGTTGAAAGAGCATGGACTGTTACGACATGTCACAACATGTCATAACTGTCAAAACCCCTTTCCTCTCCGAAAATTCCATCGAAGTCACAAGCTCTGAAGACTGGTAGCTCTCAGATCGCTCAATGAGAGGGGCGAAGGCACAAACCTCGGTGAAGGTGGAGAGCGAGATGATCAGTGACTGACTCAGGCTCAGCTGGAGAATGTTACATCTGAGAGCTTGGGTTGTTACGCTTTGTCAAAGCTGACTTTGTCAAAGCAGTGATGTGTCGAGCTGTGTTGTAAAGGGGTCTGATTTCTCATATGTCTGCAATCCTCCTGTCAGACCAGCATTGCGTGAAGCCGTGACAGGTCTCTAGCATTCTGATTGGCCATTTAAATGCCCAATTCCTGAGAAGGTCAATGGACAATGCCCTGTATGAGCCATTCTAGGGCATTTAGCTCGTCTGGGGCTGCGGCTGCTTCTTTCAGGGCCATGACTTTGTCCAACTCGCCACAAAGCGTGATTTCCAACACCTTTTCATGGCCTGCCATTCGGACCAGCCGGCTTGTTGGTTGGGTGCCTAGGCACCTGGAAAACCTGTGATGTCGCATTTAAAAAATAGTTGAAACAAAAGGTCTTGGTTGTCTGCAGTGTCTGCAGTCTGCATCATTGCATTTTCTTGGTAGCAGGGTTCAAGACATCTACGAGGACTTTATGAGAACAAACTGTGTCCGTAGGTTGGGCCTTTGCTGCTGTCGTCATAGGCGACATCGATTGCAAGAACCTGCAATGGCAAACGCATCTTGGACGTCGCCATTGCATCTGTGGACTCAACAGCCAGGGCACTTGAATGAAACCATTGCATTTCCTCAAGTCATCACACAGTCAGATCTGATTCGGGTTGCCTCCTTCCAGTTTCTGCAGAGGTTGTGCAGGAATCTCGTGTCCTTCGAACAAGCTTCATGGAAAGACCTATGTGACTGACACACAGGAACATTCAGAACAATCCACTTACATCTTCAAGTGGAGGATCCCTACTCTACTTCTTCAAATTTAAGGCTTTGATTCTTCTTAAGTCGTGGCTGCCTTCAAAAGAACAAAACTCAGCCTGGAAATTGCTTCCTAGTGGGAGATGCCTTGATTCACATTTAGAGTCGTCATTTCCACAAAACTGCAAGTGTTGTGATCCACCTGCCCAGTCCTTCTTGTGTCCTGCAAAGGCCTTCGCAAATCACCGACTGGAAAAAACTCGAAGCCAAAAATCTCCAGAAATCCATGGCATCCATGGCATCGGCACCTGCAAATCAACCCGAGCCAGTCGCAGCGGTGTCACCACGAAGCCAATAGCTGAGAAGTCGTCCTCACTGTGTGTCATGGCTGCGGTGAAAGGGTCATGGCCGCGTGTTTTCCGTATTGAGAAATGCAGTGTTTCTAGAATCAAAGGCGATGTTGGGCGAAATGATCTGTTTGGGCGGAATACTACAGCCATGTACAGTAGGTACAGCATCTTTATATATATATATATATGTACCATTCGATTGACTGCAGGCCCGAAAGAAAGATTCTTGGAGTTTGTGTCTACCGGTAGAATGCCATCTCTACAACAAGTTTGTGGCCACAAGCACAACCTGTCCTGCGACATTTGCCAAAGGACGCCTAAGGAGGTGCTGCAAGATGCTGAGAAAAAAAACAAGCCCTCTGAAACACTGATGTTTCCGATTATCAGTCATCCATGTTAAGGATGGAAAGTAAGACAGATCTGAAGTTACCAACCTGATTATGTAAAATTGGCAAATCCAGCCACACAGCAATGACGGTGATGGTGTTGTGATGTAGGAAGGCCGGTCAAAGTTTCAAACTTAGGTACCTGGCTTGGGTATAGTATATATAACCTTAAGGTCTATGACAGCACTGCTTTTTTGAAGGTACCTGTACGGATGCCGATGCAGAAAGGCAAGCAATTCAGAAGTGTCATTTCGAAATAGTCTTGAAAAACAAATCAATGCAGAAACACATTTAGAAAAAAGTTCTGAGCATCTTAGAAACTGACCAATACAGTACTTGTGTTTTTTTAAGCCAGCCATCAAACACACTAAAGATTTGTTTGATTGATGCTGCTGCTTTCTGAAGAAACAAGTTTGAAGGAATTTGCGTTTGTTTGTCCAATGTCGGAGACACAAAATTTCAAGAAACGCAGTCCACGCGCAATAACGGTAGGTTTTACATGTTTTAACATTTTTTTGACAATGGCTTCGCAGAAACGGAGAACTCATCAGTTTATTTGGGTGATTTTTAAACTGACTTCTTTCTGTTCCTTTGGTCCATTTCTCCTACTCTCCCTATGTTTGTTTGTGAGGTGTATTGGTCCACAATGATCCTTTCTAAATTGAATTCCTGCTCAACCACCCCATCTACTCTTTTCACAAAAAGTCTGCTGTGTATGCGTGTGGGGGGTGGGGGCACATTCGCACGAATCATGGTCAATAAAGTTGGCACCCTGCAAAACGGAATAAAATGAGAAATGTGACATTGCAGATTCTCAGATAACCGCGGAGCACTGTTTTTTGCTCTTCAGTTTGCAACCAAAGTACCTTCGCAGTCTGCAACGTTCGCCGGAAATCCTTTTAGCCGCAAAGGTAGCGAATCCTGGTCGCCAAAACTTGATCTGGAAGACTTGCAACACTTGCGGGCCTTTGGTCAACACCACGCAGAAATTCACATGGAACCTTGCCCTGGTCCTTGGGAACATCTCGGTAATCTTTGTTGTCCAATACCTTGACGTGCCTAAGTTTCTCAGATCCATGGATGACAGCGCGGAAATCTTGTCTGAATAAGCAGGAAAAAGAAACTAGTGGGGGTGGCTGGGACAACAACATTGTGACGGTGATGGTGATGGTGATGTTGATGGTGATGGTGGTGATGATGATGATGATGATGATGATGATGATGATGACGATCACGATCACGATGACGATGACGATGACGATGACGATGACGATGACGATGACGATGACGATGGGGATGACGATGACGATGACGATGACGATGACGATGACGATGATGATGACGATGACGATGACGATGACGATGACGATGAGGATGACGATGACGATGACGATGACGATGATGATGATGATGATGATGATGATGATGATGACGATGACGATGACGATGACGATGACGATGACGATGACGATGACGATGACGATGACGATNGGTGGTGGTGGTGGTGGTGGTGGTGGTGGTGGTGGTGGTGGTGGTGGTGGTGGTGGTGGTGGTGGTGGTGGTGGTGGTGGTGGTGGTGATGGTGCTGCTGGTGCTGCTGGTGCTGCTGGTGCTGCTGGTGCTGCTGGTGCTGCTGGTGCTGGTGGTGCTGGTGCCGGTGGTGCCGGTGGTGCTGGTGCTGCTGGTGCTGCTGGTGCTGGTGGTGCTGGTGGTGGTGCTGGTGCTGCTGGTGCTGGTGGTGCTGGTGGTGCTGGTGGTGCTGGTGCTGGTGCTGGTGGTGCTGGTGCTGCTGGTGCTGGTGGTGCTGGTGGTGCTGGTGCTGCTGGTGCTGGTGGTGCTTGTGCTGGTGCTGGTGGTGCTGGTGCTGGTGCTGGTGCTGGTGCTGGTGCTGGTGCTGGTGCTGCTGGTGCTGGTGCTGGTGCTGGTGCTGATGATGGTGGTGGTGGTGGTGATGGTGGTGGTGGTGGTGCTGATGATGATGATGATGATGATGATGATGATGATGATGATGATGATGATGATGATGATGATGATGATGATGATCTGTCACTTGGCAGTTTTTGCAGGGGCGGAGATGAGCTCGCTACACCCCTACACCGCGCAGTGCTAACTTCAGTCCATATGTCCCGAAGCAAACCTAGACACTGCAGAGCTTCGACTGGACTTCTTGCAAGAGTGGCATGAGCAGACTGGCTCTTTCTTATCCATGGTGAGTTTCAACATGGTTCATCCACTGTGTGAACCTTTCAGGAAACCAGGCAGATCCAAGTTGCACTCCATAAAGCTCTTGTAGCTTGCGAATCATGGCACCTTGACAATTTAAAAGACGGTTCCTGGCACCGGGCCGCGCAAGTAACACTCTTGAACACTGGTAGGAGAACGAGGAGGGATCCGCATCAAGAAATTCAAACTGGAACACTATGAGTCTATCTTCTCCCGAGTGCCTGCTGAGATTTGGGATCTCCACAAATCCTTCGCCCAGGTCCCGAGTGCCTGCTGAGATTTGGGATCTCCACAAATCCTTGGCCCAGGCTCTTGATTCACCGAAACTGCAGGTTAGTTCGTGTTCCGGCAGGTCATCCTCACCTGTCCTTTCTTCACTGTCTTGCGCTCTGCATGTTGCGTATGCAAATGTTCAACACTTCTTTTCGGCATTGCGGCTCACTATATTCACTACATTTCGCTACCATAAGACACGCAGTACATTTGCACACAGGCTCGGGCCGTCGGTTTTTGTCAATTCTGCACGGCCAGTGGTCTACAAAGACTCAGAAGTCAACATGGCACCCGAAAAGGATTCCCTATCCGCATAGCCGCTCTTGAAATGCTGGGGTGCTGTACACGTGCATATTTGATATAGTTAGAGATGGGTAATCTTATCTCTTTATACCCCTGCACCCCAGCACACACCATTACCAACACACCAGCACCCGCCCCAGCACAAGAACAACAACAACAAACAACACAAGCAACAACAAGAACAAAAAACAAAGCAACACCAGCACACAAATAAGCAATAACAAAAATAAGCAACGACAATAAACAAACCCGTGTGCTGCACATGTGCAGACCAGAGGATGCAACAACGCAGCCCCACAATTTTAGGCCTTGTGAAATTTCACAGCTAATCTAAAGACTCTGAGAGAATTTTCATCGACGCAAAAGTTGCCAGCATCAGTAGCAAGGGCACATGCAGCTGCTCAGCACTGGAAGTAGATCCGCAGGAAGGTGCTTCGACGAGACGTGATATGGATGAGGTATTGAGGTCAAGATGGCACTCGCTGATAGGAGAGGTCCACACTGTGTCAGCGGCTCCAGTGCAGTTCTGAGTCGGAAATCGCTGGACAATGATTTGTGATTCATCACAAACAAGTAGAGCACCAAATAGACACTGGTCAAAGACAAAATATGAGATTTTGTCGTCACCGTCACCTGTGCAAAGCGGGTCAAAAAACAACAGAAATCAAAAACATTGTCATATGATATGATATGTATATATATATATATGTAATGATCATCAAACAATGATCATTAATCATATTGCAATGATAGTGCCCGGGGTTGTTCGGCACTGGGTCACTACATGTGTCATGATCGTTCATCATACTGCAAAAGCCAAACAGCAAACGCTGTATGAATGATTCGTGCTGGGATTTTGGTCGCTGATCGCCTGAGCAATTCGTGTTGAAATAGGACCGGATCTGACCTCCCTGGCCTCTCACAATTGAGTACTTAACGCGGTCAGGGGTGCCACCGCTTTGAGCTGGCCATCCGCTGCAAACGCCCTTCTCATGGACAGGGGAAAAAGTGACACGTCCATCGCACTGCAAACCTTCATAAGCCTTATAGCCGACGTGCGTGTCATTTGGCATAGTAAATTCGATGGAGAACCTACCCGCTGGAGTGGACCAGGGCACACACTTGCCCACAGGAAAGAAGCCCTTATCGGCGCCACCACATTCTACAAGGCTAACCCAAGTGTCAGCTGCATGACACCGAATGACGAAAAACACACAGGAAATAAAGTGAAGCGCAAGGATGGGCATTTGAAATTTGAGCCCCTTGGCTGGCAATGCATGAAATTGTGAGCAAATACCAATCAGTTGTCTGCGTTCAGAAGCACCATATTGGGCCGGCAGGTATGAGGACCACAGAGAACACTGAGGCACCAAAAGGGAAACAAAAATTATCGCAGATTAAGAGGCCCAAAAGACCTCTTTTTGAATCCCAGCATGTGCTGAAAGTAGATCCAAATAACTGGCTCACCTCTCAGGAGCCATATTGGACAGTCTGGTGTCATCAAACATGGCAACAGAAAATCGCCCATGCGTAGATGAGTCCTGTTAAGAAACATTAAGAATATCCATTTAGTTCGGGGATTTCCCACGGCCATGTTTGATTACCTAAGGGCAACATAAACTCAGGACAGCACGTTCCTCACGCTCTTCTGCATCCTTCTTGGAAGGTCGTCTCGACTGTGGTCTTCGCAAAGCTGCAGCTCGGGTCTGGATGTCCTAAGCCACATCAGGAATATCTTGTTCATCTCATTGCTTCTTGTCATCAGTGTCACAAAACTCGTATATAGGATGAGGCTAACAGCGAAAAGCAGGTACGCACCACCTCTAAAACATTCTCAAGTCAAACGAGTTTCCTGGCGCCCTACTCCGTTCTTCGTTGGACAGCTCTACTCCACATGGGTCTTTCGCTCTGATCAATCAACTGAAATGCAGCCATGCTGCAGAGCCGCTTGAGTTGCCTCAGTTATGAACTAGCACCATTTAGCAAGTGTTTCATTGACAGTCGGGGGAATTTCCCGCAAACCATGGGTAGAACAACACACTCGTAGAACAAAACACAAATCAAAGTGTTTACAGAACGAGGCTTTCGAGTGGCATGTAACAAAAGACAGATCAGCTGTCGATAGGCACTTAGCGTCAGTCCATTTCAGCACAGTTGGTCCATTCCATCTGTGTGAAAAGTCCAACTCCTTTCTTTCTATAGCTAGCCTTAAGCTGGCATCTGCATGGCCGCCATGGCCTCTAGAAGTACGAATTCTGATGAAGACCTCAAGCCTCCACCCTGCCAAGTATCTGTTCCTGGGCCCAGCTTTCGCAGCCTACAAGTTCCACAACTTGCCAAAGGAGTGGAGAGCTCAGTTACTGAAAGATTTTTCGAAAGATTCTCACTTCCCACGTGCATACCCTTGAAACCTGCAAATAAGTATCCCAAAACAATGTATGTACAAACCACCAGATTGGGATCGCCGCATTGGCTCAAAAGTTTTTGTGGAGCGATTTGCATAAAGTCAACAGCATCAACGAAACCACGGCAAACTGCTTCCACGGCACCAAGCGAAAGATCTGAAGGGGGTTGCTATCAGCAGCTATTGTATAAGTCTCGTTATCACCATCATCATGCTGGTCATTGTTGTCAGCTTGTCCCCGTCTTTAAAACTAGTATTATCAACCATCATCGTCATCATCATCATCATCATCATCATCAGCAGCAGCAGCAGCAGAAGCAATATGTTTGACCTTTTTCTCCACCATCAACAATATCGTCTCCGTCACCACTCATGTGTTCCAAGAGCGGTTGCACTTGTGGGTTTTCCATTCTCTCCGCATCTTGGCCTGCAACACCTCGTTGACGTCGGTGGTGTCGGAAGCAAGGAACCTCTCCTTGTCAGAATGATTCTATTGATCCAGTGCATGACATTACTGTATCTACTTCCCCATCCCAAGTAAGGTTTCATGAAAGATTCTGACCCATGGATTGTCAATGATCAAAAGTGTTTGCTGAGCTGCGACCTTCTTCATGGCACCCTTGGCAATTGCCGCTGATGGCCCTTGTATCTGCAGCTTGGAGCCATGCAAGGTCAAATCGCAGCCTGCGTCAACGTCCAAAAAATATCAAAAGATAACCTTGGGAGACCTTGAAGAAGTATGGTCATGATGGTTGCTGGCCACACTAAGTTGCTACCAGTATCCACCTTCTGTAGAAGAATACCATACTGTCTCGGGAAGGGAATCCATTTTTGCACATGCGCCACTAAAGATGTCTAGAGTGGCTTCACAACAGCTGAGTCAACTTCATCAATGGATGGCACCTGTCGATATGCCAATGACCTGCAGTGGAGTCTGCCCGGAAGCATCCTTCGAGTCAGTCAGCTTTTTGGGTGCGGAGACCTGACCAGTTGCAGCGCCTTGAAACCCATCAGAGACCCAAAAGGTCTGATTTCAATGTGTAGGTTTTCTAAAATGGGTGGTACCCCAAAATGGATGGTTTAAAATGGAAAACCCTATTCAAATGAATTGGGGATACCCCATGGATTGGAAACCTTCAATCTGGAAAGATGATCAACCTTTTCGTAGCGTATTCGAAGACACTTCATTCTGCGTCCTTTGGTTTCAAAATGTTGCAAGGAACACAATGACAGCCTCCTTTGCTCAACGCCGATCACATCAGAGTTTCCAAGGCTTAAGAAATTAAATGAACACCCAGGAATTCGGATGGCTAAGACGGGTTAAGTATCGAGAATATGTCATGGTACGCTCAAAATCTCACCTGCTGAAAGAGCTCCGCCGTGGACAAAGCATGAAAATCGCCGGCGGCGGCTCTGAGCACCAGCTTTGCGCAGTGGCTGAGCTGTCCATGCGGACCCCGAATGACCACCTCAAAGCGCAAAACGCACGACATCTTGCGACATCGTGGGACCATTTTGGGGAAATCTGAAAGTATCTAAAACTGTCAAAAAGAAAACGACCGGAGATTTTGGTCGTACACTTTTCGCTGAGTATGCTGAGTTGATCATAGCCCAAAGTCTTGCTAGTGGTTGTGGCAACAACTGCTAATATGTTCAGGCAAGGCGCTTGTGCTCCGTCTTCTAGATGCCTTGCGCAGGTGTCTCACTTGCAGCCCTGGTAGTCCAAAAAAAAACATCTGGATGATGATTCACGATGATGGATGATGAATGGACCGGAAGAAGCGCAGCTTTTGAGAATGTTCTTGATTTTCTAATTTCTACGATTCTATTCCCTGTAGCTGGCCATGCTGAATGGTGGACAGGCTGGTCTTCTCAGACAAGATTCTCCAACTTACAGGAATACACTCCTGACACCAAGTCGCTGCAACTTTGACACAGACATGTCAAACCGTTCCAGGATTGGATAGGTGCCACATGGGATTTCCAGCATGTACTGCTTGTCCAGTCGCTGTGATCTCACAGCATCGGGCAACAAACACAGCGTCAACAGAAGTCCTGTCACTTCGGTGATCTTTTTCAAGGCATGCTGCAACAATCCGCCGCGCAACTCAGGCACAGCCACAACCCTCCGCTCCGCATCCTGCACATGATCAAAACAAGGCCACTATTTTCATCGCCAAATACGGGGTAAAGCCGCAAACTCCATACGGAGAGTGCTGCAACACAGAAGCATTAGACGAGCCCTGAGCAGTTGCTCGACACCTGTCACACCATGAGGCCCACTGATGTATGCCCACTGAATGCGCAGTTTCTCCAATGTTGTCATATCAAGATATATCAAGTATATTCAATTATCAGTAATATCTGGGGATGAAACAAAATGTTGCCCATCAAACCCCAAAGGCTTTGGCCCACTTGGCTTATCTGCTACCATGGCTCCTCATCTTCAGCACAAGTCCCAACCATGTTGTGACATGGCCACCAATTAACATGCTGCGGATAGCAATCAACCTCTAAACATCCAAGAGATGCTTGTGGGTCAAAAATGGTGTATGCCGGTATGCCTCAAAATAACCTGCGACCATTCAAGTGATCAATTTTCCAATAGTCCGCATCAGGTATATTGCTGTTGTCTGATGTAGGCAAATATGCAGCGCTAACCAACAAATCTTTGACCATCTGAATCATATGAAGTCAAAAAATGGCAGGGTGCACCTTCTGCTTCCACATGTTTTCAGGTGAAACGCATTTAAGCATGAGTTGTCTTGGAGCCAGCCAGAGCACCAAGAGGCATGCAAGTCCCCTTATTCTCCAAAGAAATGCAAAACCTCTTCAGTTGTGGACCAATCAAATTTTGGCAGAATAAATCCTCACAAAAATAAAAAAATGATCGGCAAGAGACCCCAAACAGTGTGTAGGTAGGATTCTAAAGGGAAAGGTGGAAAGGACCCAAAATCATCAGTAGCTCCAAGCTAGCAGGACAAGAGCGACCCTAGTAGTGAAAGCATGGTGTTCAATCAAGGTGGTCTCTGCGAGAAGGGATACTAGGTTAGATTCTGCAAGATCCCTTTGCGAAGATCTATGTAGAAGATTGCCTTTGCGAAGATCTATGTAGAAGATTGTGCACAACATGTCCTTGACAGTTTCTCTTTTTAGAAGCTGCTGTGCAAGATCCCTCTGTAAGGTTTTCTGTACACATTGTCTGTAAGAGATCTCCCCAGAAGATCTCTGTCAGAGATCTCAAAGTAAGATCTGTGTCGAGTTCTTGAAGAAATCTCTGAGCAAGTTCTCTATTTTTTCACCAGGCCTCTTGGCTGGATCTCTAAAAGAGACCTCTTGGCAAGATCTCTGTACAAGATCTAAAAGAGCTCTGTTGGCAAGATTTCTGTAAAAGATCTCTTGGCAATATCTCTGTACAAGATCTCTATATAAGAGCTCTGTGTACAAGATCTCCATAAGAGGAGGCCTGGCAAGGTCTCTGTACCAGATTTCTATCATAAGTCTCTTGGCAAGATTTATTATGAAATCTCTGTAGAAGCTATAAGAGCTCTCTTGATCTCTCTCGACAAGATCTCTGTAAGGACCTCTTCACAAGATTGCAACAGAGCTCTACACAATGTCTCCGTACAAGACTTCCATAAGGTCTCTTGGCAAGCTCTCTCTGCAAGATCTCTAAAAGAGGTTTCTTGACAAGATCCGTTTCAGAGTTCTCCACACAAACTCTCTATAAGAGCTCTCGTGGCAAGATCTCTGTAAGAGACCTCTTGGCAAGATCTCTGCACAAGATCTCTGTGCAAGATCTCTATAACAGGTCTCTTGGCAAGATCTCTTTAGGAGGTCTCTTTGGCAAGATTTCTGCGCAAGCTCTCTGTGACAGAGCTCCCTGTCAAGATCTCTGCACAAGATCTTCTTTGTTGTCAAAATTTGCTTCGCGCCACAATGAGAGCGATCAGACAGGCCGAAAGTGCCGAGGGGGTTGCGCGAGGGATTTCAAAACGAGCACCGCGCCACAGCGCTAGCGATCCGACACGCCCAAAGTGACGAGAAAGTTACTCGAGCGATTTCAAAATGAGCACCGCCACAACGAGAGCGATCCAATGCGCACAAAGTGATGGGAGGGTTGTGCGAGCGATCTCAAAATTTGCACCGCGCCACAGGGAGAGCGATCCGACGCGCTCAAGGTGACGGGAGGGTTGCGCGAGCGATCTCAAAATTTGCACCGCGCCACAACGAGAGCAGTCCGACACGCCCAAAGTGATGAGAGCGTTGCGCGAGCACATGACATGTTGGATTTCACAAAACAATGCGCGCACGACGAAAAATGAACATTGAAAGTGTCAAAAACGACGTTTCGCCTGCCACGAAAAATGAGCCCGAGGCATTCGAAGTCCTGCGCCTGCCAATCGGAATCATCATCGTGTCCAAAATCAAATTCGATGACGGTTTCACAAAACGCAATTTTCAGCCCTTTCAAAACATCGTCCAAATTCACCAAAGATTGCTCCTGCCACCAAAAATGACCTCCAAAAGCACCTCTCATTTTGACCCACGACTGCTAACGTTTCAGCAGCGTGCAGAATGCCTCACGCCTGCCTCGCGGATGAAATAGTGTCCGACGTCCTGCACCTGTCACGCGAAACGACATTTCAGACCTCCCAATGTCCCCGATGTCCCACGTCTGCCACACGAAATGGACATAAGCTCATTAAAAAAACGAGCACGGCACGCTAGTAAAACGAGCCCTTCTGAAGAGAGACCTCAAGGACCCCATTTCGTGCGAGACTTCCTTCGAAAACGGAAGACGAGGGAACTTTCGTGCTGTAAGGGTCATCAAAAAGTATGATACCATGTCGATTAACCAGCGCGCTTTAACTCATATCGTAAGAAACCCTCAGTGTGGCCACACTGTTTGGGAAAAAATGTTTACCCCCTGGTGATCTCCATTGCTGATGTCCCACTAAAATGTAGATTTCCCAATGCCATCTTTGGTTGCCGGCGGGTAGCTGATTGCAAGAAGCCTGTGCTTTGCACTTGATCTGGCCACCGGAAACAGCACCCCTCAAATCATTCTGGCCAAATCCCAGGATGCGCTTGACACGATGGGTGTTCGGCATATTGTGATCAGAAGGTCAGTAAAAAATTGAAGCAGCCATAATGCTTGATTGCCAATCTGAACAAATTTGCAAACAACATCAACAACAGCAGTCCACGTTTTTGTCAGCCGACGCTGCTATACGAGAGGCAGCCTTGTGGCGAACCATTGACACAGTGGTCTCTCACCTTGCTATAATGCTAAAGGCGCGCCTGTACCATGCGCAGGCTTTTGACCACTGCAATTAACAATTTTCCCAGCGTCCAGAATTTGGCAAGAGCATGCAAAATAAAGTCAATAAAGTCAAATCAAAACAATCAAAATGATTTCGTCACCATCTCTGATCTCAAAGCCGCTTCAACATCTTCAGATCCATGCTGCGACTGGCGAGTCAGGAGATGAAGGCTGGCATTGGAACTGTCTGTGCCGGAGAGTGCCTCAGAATGCGTGGCCTCAGGCCCAGGTGCGCCACCAACGATCAGCAACTTGGTGGACAAAGGCTTCAGATCCCCATAGAGTCGCGAAGCCACCTGCCTGCTGCGAATGCCCAAATCCACCTCCGAGCTTTGGGCTGGGATGAAGGGTAATGCCACTTCCAAGAAGACAGCTTTGATCACTTGAGAATAGGCACCCTCATCAATACCAGCCGGACAAACAAGCTGGTTCTCATGCGGACTCCCTCCATGCCGTCTTGGAAGAAGAAAACGTTCGTCGGCAAGCACTGGCAAAAGCTGACAACTTGGCACAACACGGGCTTGCAACAACCATCTCGCTATGTGTTTCGATTGGAAGCAATCCTGACTGCAGACCAGAATGAGGCGAGTATCCGTCCTGCACAAGACAACACATGTGAAAGCCTATCGAAACCTCTTCAGTCCACAGAAAACATGACCAGAACTGGAGAAAGCAGTGCGTTACACTGTTGACACCATGTTAAATGTGCTACTCAGCTACTCTTTGTGACATCATTGAAGCAAGGGTGCTAGCATCACAAAGATTCGAAAACCAATAAGGCTGAGAGATGCTGAGAGGCTCTTTTCTGGAACTTGGAATGTTGGTATGACAATGATAGAATTGGATGTCAAGCTCAGTGCGGTCAAAATCCAAGACCAAAAGCACAGCATATTCAGCTCCTGTGGGGTACCCCATTTCGGCCCATCACTTTTTTCTGATCCAAGTCTGCTGCGGAGTCCTGGAAACATTGCTGTCAGCAGTGAACACACGCGGTGCCTGACCTCGCTCTGGAATCAATCCTGTCAAGAATATTCCCATCACTTCAGCAGTGGCCATTGCTTCCATGTTCTCAGGGTCTGCCAGAATAGCATACTCCGTTGTATGACCTTGCTGAAGTTCCTTTCTGACCGTGTTTGTCAGCTGGCTAACAGTAGCTGCTACACCCTCCTTAGAGAACTGAGAAGCAATTGGGTAGTTGGTCACCGTACTCAACCACCGCAAGGTGTCGTGCACTTCTGAAAGCCCAAGACCATACATGGAAAGCTCCTTGATCTCAGGCACAAGCCTGGCATAGTTCCGAACGAAGAACTCATCCGGTAGATCAAAGCCTGGAAAACTCAGCACCACCGTGTCAACATTTGCAATGCGAGCCATGACGACTTCCCCCATACACCATTTGCGCTTTAGAACTTGCGGCGTTCCAAAGAGAACAAAGGTCTGCGTATCAGAACTGACATAGGAGAAGAGCCGTGTGAGATCCGTCAGGTGGTCAGAGTCAAGGAAGGCAGTGAACTGTGAGCCTCGTTGTCGCAGCTCCATTCTCAGCAACCGCGCATATGCAGCGGAAGCTGTTCTATGATGAGAGAGGAAGAAGGCGAACTTCTTGCGGAGCTTGGAGGCAATGTGCTGAACTATTGAGTACAACGCTCCCATGATAAGTGCGCAAATGATCAAGCTACCACACACGGTGCATAGGACCATGAGAGGCTTCGGGTCTGAATCACGCACAGTAAGTGCACCCATGAGCAAAACACTCAGCAAGGCGGAGCTGATGAGTACATCGACCACATTAGCAAGGTCCGATCGCCATGGCTTGAAGTATGCAACTGATACAGCGGTCAAGGCCAAGAGGTTTCCCATCACGAACAAACTACTTGATGAATGCATCATAGGCGTCACCACAAAGAGCACATTTCTGAGCAAGAAAGCCAATGTGAATGACTCATATCCTGGTTTGAATCTCAAGATCAAGAACGAGCAGGCCCGGATGAAGGCTGCGTTGGCGGCTCGAACTCGTCTTGGAAGAACCACCAACAGAAGGTACGTGCACATCACAAGGAAACTGATTGGAAGCAAGCAAATCAAGCTGCTCATCCAACACAGAGTCAAGTGAGTGCCCGAGAAATTGCAAAAGACATCGTGGGCCGTTTGCATGGTCAGCGAGCCGTTTGGATGCACATTGCATCGAAAAGGGTCCACAAACGAGGAGCACAAAGAAATGTAGAAGAGCAGGAAGAGGAAACCAAACCTGTGGATTCATCCAGCTTGCAATTTATGTGGCACAAGTCGTGCGGGTGTTAGGTTTGTATCCTTCACGGGTGAATAGATTTCAATGTTACATGCTGCTATAAGTTCCATATAACGAACTGTCAAAGTTAGTTTAGTTAGCAGATTTCCGAGTTACGGACAATCCCGATGGGGAGGTTTCACCTCACCAAGTCAACCACACCGGTAGCAGCAATAGTTGGGAAGTTGACGAGACCTGCTATGGGGGACTGCAGCTTGAGGTTGCTACAGGATGATCAAACGCATGGTAACAGCAGTGCGACGGCTGCAGAGGGAGCTCGGCGAAGAAGTAGCCAGAGCAAACGCAGGTCAGAAAAGCGTTCAGCGCAGGGAAGAGGTTGAGTCAGTGTGAATAGCTTGGAGAAGAACTTAGCGGATTCATTCCATCATTCCTTCACTTTCATCTCATTTCATACTGAAATTTCATTTCACGTCGGGTCATGTCATCTCACTTCCGTTTGTTCTATTCTTTGACTTCATTGGTTTCAGTCATTCGTTCACCTCGTTCAATTTCATTCCAGTCATTCCATTTATTCCATTCATTCTATTCATCCCGTTCCTTCATTCCATTCATGTCATTCATTCATTCATCCATGCCATTCCCTTTCCTTACCTTCCCTTCCCTTCCGTTTCGTTCCATTCCATTCCATTCCGTTCTATCCATTCCATTCATTCCATTCATTCCATTCATTCATTCCGTTCATGCCGTTCCATTCCATGCATTCATTCAGTTCCATTCCATCCCATTGCATTGCGTTGCATTCCATTCCATTCCCTTCCATTGCATTGCATTGCATTGCGTTGCATTGCATTCATGCATTCATACATCTCACTCGGTCAACTCATTCAGTCAGTAATCGATTCAAAAGACTTTCCTATGCGCCCTTGATGTCCTACGGCCACTGGTCTTTCGAAACTTCCGCTCCATGGTGGCCAGGAACTACCTGGTATTGTGTATGTGTACAGAAATTGCACACGACTTAACAACACTATTACATATATCATATATACATACATACATACATTACATAACAGAACAGAACAGAACCTTACATTACATGACATTACAGTACAGTACAGTACATTACATTATACTAAGACATACATACATACATTACATCACATCACATCACATCACATCACATCACATCACATCACATCACATCACATCACATCACATCACATTACATTACTTTACATACATACATACATACATACATACATACATATATGTATATGTATATATGTATGTAGATTGTAAGTTCAGGTTTACTCTAATCCAATGTCTTCTCTTGTCCGAATTTTCTGCTGGTCAAGGCGCGTTTTCAAAAGGCAGCTCCAACTGCTGGTCTTCGCAGGGCTGATTCTGCTCATCACGAAGTGTGCAACCACAGGCCCTATGCTGAAGGACGCAGGCACCATCAGACTTCGAATCAAGAAGTTCATTTCGGGGCTGATGCGAGCGACACAGCCCAACGTCTTCACTGAATCAAGCAGACGTTCAAGTGACAGAACTCGGAAGAACTCCAAGAAGCTCAAAAAGGGCTCAGACCAAGCTATGCCTTGTATTTGTTCCATCACGACGAAAAGCTGAGCGCATGTGATCAATTGATTTGCACACAAGGCCGCACCCAATAGCGCACTACGATAGGATCCGCTGGTTTGATCAGTCAGCGCCAGCAGGATGTGCAAAATCCCAGTCCCGACTAGGACCAAAAGAGCCAGAGCAGCGAGCGCAATGTAATCCCCGCCTTCGCAAGGCATGCACTGTTCTCCAATTGGCTGTAGACCTAAAAGGCAAGAACTGCAAGCAGGGCTGGAAGGGTCCCTGCCCTCGGCGCAGGTTTCTGGTGCTCCACCGGGGCACCTCAAACTGTTGCCGAAGCACTGCAAGACTGCCCCAGGATCACCTGAGTTGGGAGCTCATGCCATGCTAAGCCATGCTATGCCAGGTCATAGTCCGGAAAAAATTTCTTCACGACCTGCCTTGAACAAGACACAAAGGGACACCTAAATGGTGGAAAGAATCCAGAGTCATGATGCCTTTGATGCAAGATAAGAGTTCGATGGAAAGGAAAAGCTTAGATCTGCCCAGGCACCCAGAGTAGAGTAAAAGCCAGGAAAGAGTGTCAGGACTCCTGAGCCTGGACAAGAGGCGCCCTCGATGCAGATTTCGCATTGACCCGCTGACAAATGCCGTCCTTCAACACAGTGACAAGCGCCTGCTGATGTTGCTCCTTCAATGTCGATCCATTTCTCTCGACCCCCAACTTGCACAGCCTTACTTGTCGTCCAAAGCTCTTCAGGTCCACAGCTGGAACAACCTGTTGCTCCAGTGGAGTTGACATAAGTCCCTCGCTCACAAGGTAAACAATGTGCCTGTCCAACTTCAGCTGCAAAGGTGCCAGCCTCACATTGGATACATTGGCTCTGACCAAAGCGGCTTTGATGTTGGCCGGCTTCACACTCTTGACATCTGTAGGTTTGCCTTCCATCCTGTGTGAAAACCTCTGAGAAACGTCCTGCAGGACAAAGTTGACAGTCGACGGCTTCAGCTAAAGATGCAACTGGCAAGCCTTGAACGTCGACTAGACCAAATCCTGCATAGCAATCGGTGGCAACTGGCATCCACTTCCCCCAAATGTCGCTTTTGGTTTTCACCCATTGACAAGCTGCATCACTCAATGTGTTGAGCTTTTGATCCGTGGTGGAGTTTATTGCAGTTGTTGCCAGCATATCCAGCAACTGAGCTGACTCGAGTTTCATCTCCCTCAAGAACGTCCTCACTCTTGGCGCTGAGATGCGGAGACCGAAGTTGGCAAGCTTCGCTATGTACACTTCGTTTCCCGCTGTTCGGAAATCTCCTTTTGACCATCCAGCTGCGCTGTGTGATGGCAATACGAGCCTGGCATGCCTGAGGTCAACCAACGTCTCATCTGGTTCAAACCAGTAGTATAGTATCTGCTGGTTTCGAACCATGTTGAGAATTTTGGTCCCAGTGATTCCAAGTGTCACCGCCATCGGAATTCCATAGGCGACTGACCACTGCATCAATACAACCATGTATCCAGGTCCGTTTTGCATGACAGGGATGCATTGAGTGTAGTTATGTCGGCAAGCAGGGGCGATCCAGAAAGCAGGTAGCTGACAATTTGCTGAATATTTTCCGTTCAGCTCGACAACGCCATCGACATCGCCTGTCCAGTCGAGATAATTCTTCATCTTTTCGGAGTCTGTGGTTTCCAAGGGCCAGCCGAGAAAGGATCCGTTGCAAGGCAGAAGGTCTGCCTCCGGCAAATCCCACAAAGTGTCAAAGTATTTGTAGGGCTGGTGGAAGGACAGGTTGTAACTCTTGTAGTATTCCAATGCCAACCCAGCATTCGCTGCACTTTCAAGCACCGATCCTTTGATGTATAAGCCATCGCCACCCACATAGCCCATAGAGCCTAAATCTTCGGCCACTTGAGGATTTGCAGCTTGGAAACTCTCCCAAAAAGGTAAGACCGGACTCAACCAGGTGTCCAACACAACATCAGTTCTTGAGGTTTTCACCTGGCAATCAGAGCTCACACACCCTGCCAAACGTGAGATTCCAACAGCAGTATCAAAAATGTCTGTCGGAATCACGAAAGCATGATATCCTAACACCTCAGAAATCAGGATCTGCGCAATGTAACTGGTCACAATGGAGGACCTCCAGGTGAATATGGTCAGCTGAATTGGACTCTGCTCGTTGCTGGCATTCAAGACATACAAACGCTGCCCTTCCGGGATGCCATTGGGCAAGCACAGTTCAGCCCGGCTCCAGGCAACAGTCAGGAATAAACAGATCAACACTCCCAATCCAGGCAGATGACCGCCCAAGAAATTCATTGACCTCGGCTCCCAGAGCACACCCAGAGCACACTGGTCAGGTTTCATACGTTTCCTGCATTTGGACCTTACCGGCTTTAGGCCTGCAGTTTCAAGCCTTTGGGGCCGTCCTCTGAAATGCCCATCTTTCTGCAATCAATGTGGTCTGAGATTCTGAGTTCCAGATTCTTGGTGTTTCCCAACAAATAGGTACGTTGCAAAACATGAAAAAGTCCTTCCAACGATTGGACGCTGAGGACTACACCAGGCATCGAGCATGTTGACTGCGCTGAAGATGAAATGTGTGGTGCTAAACGAAAAAATATCGAAATAAACAGCTCAATGTACTTCAGCTCTGTCATCCTGAGGCATCCGTTGGTAGTTAGGGGTGCAATTATCGCTGCTAGTCACCGGTGGTCGCTATGTTCCTGGGAGACTTTTGACTGTTGCATTCTGCTGGAGCTTCTCACCTAGAGGTCCCCCTGTGAGGTCACACTGTGAGCCAGGCAGAGGCAAATTCGTTTGCCAGGTTCAATCGGAGCATGACTTGTTGAAGACAACAAACCGACTCTAGTGGCGATGGAAAGTGCACCAGCATACCATTTTCAAGCAAACTTCCGCAAGCTTTCAAGATGATCCAGTCTCAACCTTTCGAGCTGGCAGAAAAGCTGTACAGCATTCACATAAACTACCTGACCAAAGCTTCAAGCGGAGAATTCTGACGGCCAATTGAGAGCAAGAATGTCTTTGAAAAAGTTGAAGGCCAATTGCATAGACTCCACAAGACAGCACCAACCAAATACAAGGGACTGCACGCTTGCACTGGTTGCACACAGGACATAGTTTCAGAAGATTCACACAAGCATTCTGAATGGTGAGAGGCTTTCTATTACTCATTGAGAATTCATGTGGTCCTGTTGTGTCCAACAAAGTGTATCTTTGCGTATCACAACTTTGTGACATTGAAACCAAATGATGGAAAGGAAGTGCCGAAATTCTTCCAGCACACGGCTGGCATATTGACTGAAAGATGCTGTCAAGACACTACAGAGAAAGCGCAGCAGCCAAGTCTCCCTGTGCTACTCAGACCTGGGTTCAGAGATCTCCGCATGGTTCTTGGGAATCTGGAGGCAGGACTGTGCGTCCAAATTCATCCCTTTCACTTTCCACTGCTTGCCAATCCTGCTTGTCATTTTCCACACGCACCCCACAACTCAAACATCTCAAACTTCCGACTAGGACGAACACTTCGCTTCGCGAATTGAACATAGACTGGAGGCTCGGCAACTGCTTGCATCACACCTGTATTTCCTGAAGATTCTATGGTAGATGTCGGGCTGCCAAGGGCTTTCGCGTGCCGAGCCATCGAAATACTTTTTTCTGTACAGGGACTACAGGGACTACAGGGACTGCATCCAGTCCGAATCCTGGAAGGCATCTTTGCCTTCCATCTGAAATTTGCGGCTGCGCTTGGCTGCGCTTGGCTGCGCTTGGCTGCGCTTGGCTGCGCTTTTTGATGGTTGGATTCGAAAACTCATGTTGGTTGTCCCATATGTATACATATTGCCACTTGGACAATTGAAACCACTTGGACTTCAGAAATCAAATTGATCCTCGCAGCCCAAAAATAGGTTTCGGAACAGTGAAACTACCCTTCTGTCAAAGCTGGGCGCTGGTTTGCACAACAAATCTCTAGCGTGACGGTCGCAAATCAAATATGACCATCATACCCACAGAGAAACACATCAACTGTGTTGCAAACCGCGCCTTTTGCACCAAGCTGCGTTTTGCAGTGGTGCAAGTGTTCACTATCATTCGTGAAACCACAGAGAATGTCACTCTTTTCGGCGCAAATGTAATTACAGCAAAGGTTCATCAAGCAAGTGATGCTCGAGCTCTGAATAGATGTGTCAGTGATGCCACTTTGAAGGCCAACTTGCAGCCGAGGAAAATCGGGCCGTCAGGACATGTCAGGAGAAGTCAGGACAAAGATGCATGACCTGTCAACATGTTTAGCACCCAGGAACCGATGGGAGAAGTCACCGGTGCCAATGGAAAGTCGGCTGGGGCAAAGACCCAGATCTCTGATGCCTTGCCAAGTGTCTGGAGCCTCAAAGCGGACACCCCAAGCAGTCCAATAGGCTGCAAATGGAGAAGCAAAGAGAAGCCCCATGCATTGCTGTTGTGAGATCTCAAACATCGCACCTAGAAATTGGAAGGTCATGTCGCATCTTTGGCATTTCCCAGCCAAGAAAAAGACTTGATAAACTATAATAAACTGTCCAAAAACCGGCCAATAGTTCCCCCTTTGCGCTTTGACCTCCGGCAAGTCTGCAACCCACAATCCCTCCATGCCTCGTAGTTGGTTCGCTCCATGAACTTCAGTAAAGCAACACTGGGTCCGTCCTGGAAAGGTGGCTCAGAGTGGTTACGGTCAAAGGTGCCTAGGCTTGGGTTTGGAAGTCTATTGGATATCACAGTTTGCAATTGTCTGGATGTTGATGTACAAAATTATACAAATATATGATCCCAGCAACAACTTCAATCCACAACCAGCTCTGTAGCAACATGAAGTCACCGGCCTCTACGCCGAGCATATCCCTTGTGCGCTGAAGCAGTCTTTGTGCAACCTTTCAAGGACCAATTCCATGATTTCGGCAGTCAAAGCACCCAAAGCACAGTCAAAACCTTGGTACCCGACATGAAATTGCTCGCTGGTGAACAGCAAAATAGCTGTGGCTTATGGATGTGATGTTCATCCCCACATCATGGGTCTTGACCCATGCACAATTCAGCATTCTTTGGCTCGGGTTTCACTAGCAGAAAAGAGCACCTGCCACTCACCCTGTGAGTAGTTCTGGTAGCCCATGTTGAACACCTGACAGAGTGAGAGAGCTGTTGTGCATGTCCTTCCCTTTACCTTTACATTGCGTTATATGTTTAGAGTACCCTCCGAAACACACGGCAAACTCAAGGTGAGCATGTGCTTTTTTCTGATGGTTCATTCTGAAGGCAGCGAAAATGTCCAAGCTCCCCACATGAATAAACTCGAGGGTGTAGCGGAAGCGCATTGAGGCTATGTCTAGCGAAAGATGGCAATGAATATCTTGGATTGCAACTTCACGGAAACATTGGCAAAACAAACTTGAGATTCTTGTTTCTTATCTGCTTTACTCATTCTTGAACATTGCAAAGGTGGGGTCAACATGCCTGCGTTCTCGTTGAACAGATTCACCATCTTGACCTAAGTGTCATGTGCAAATGACGCTGTCAAGAACTGCAGAGGCCCAGCAAAGCAACTCAGCGCCCAAACCCCGTCTGCCCACTTCTGCTCCTTCTCATTTTCCAGGAATTGTCGTACCTTTTAAAGGAAAGTCAAGTTTGACTCAAGCTGTCAGATGATCAGTCTTCAGGTCTACTCAGCGACTGATTCAATTGATATTCAATCAATCATGTGTATGACTTCATGGGCTGAGTAGACCTGAAGAATTTAACAATCCGCCATCCATTGTGGGGGGTTGAATAGTTGAATCCCCATGGGACCCAAAACTGGCCTTGAATCTATCTCTGGTTGTCCAGCGTTGAGGACCAAGAGGCTGCTCAACCTTGAAGCAGCGTAGCGCCAGCTAAGTCCCCACTCAAGAGCTGGATAGAGCACCAGCTTTTTAGCTCCAGGCTGTAAGGCCCAAGTAGTCAAGGTCTATGACGTACAAATCCATAGGGACAACGGACCTGGACAGCGTGAGCTGACACTGTAAGGTGTTGAAGTTCACAAGTCTTGCCAACAATCAACATGCTGAAGTAGAATGTTAGCAGACTGCTCTCACATGGTTCTGGGTCCAAAACCTGGTGCACCAGATACCCTAAAGTAGTTGGTTCGTGGATGTTTATTCTCCCACATGGTAATAATAGGTTTTGACCCATCCCCACATGATCAACACAAACCAAAAATACATGTCTTGGGCTTGTGCCCCGTGATGATGACCCGATCAATCAATCGGCATTTCGTCGCCATTGGAGTGGAGCAAATTGACACCACAGATTCTGCAACCTGAAGTGGCTAGCCAACGTAACCAGGCACGGCATTTGAGGATATGAATGGTGATCAGATCACTTGATCACTCCATATCAAAATATACATATATATATATATATATGTCTATGTATATATTCATCTGCATATCTATTATATTTATACTTACACTCAAAACTGCTAGAATATACTTTCAACATCCCTCGAATGCAGCTTTGAAATCCGGAAGTTTGAGGTCAAAGCCAGCACACTGACACCATAAATTTGTGTGGCACGCTCCACAGTCTCAGCAATGCTGACCTGACACAAATGGAAACGCGGTGATATGTGATATGACAATGACATTCGTGAATGAAGTTGTGAAACAGCATCCAGTAAGCTTCTTGCATTTGGCGATAGGTAGGACGCATCGATCTTGAACTCGCTGCCAACAGCCCCTGCAAATTGCACTTCTTTCTACTGCATCTGTCACGTTCTCAATACAATCCTAAAATGTCTTAAATAATGTATCTATCTGTATCTTAAGATCTCAACTCCATGCAGGAAATTCAGCATCAAGGTTCTGCCTTCAATGGCCCAGCCATAATGGAGGCCGCTGCTGAGGTTGACCCTGACAAGCATGCCATTCTGCCAGAAATTCTGCCATCTTTCAGTCCCAGTCCCCGTAGTCTCTTGCCACTTTGACTCTTCTCTCACATAGATTCGACTGATCTCGGCTCACCTGCAGTCCTTTCCAAGCCGTTGTTGTAGGCCCGGATGACCTGTACATGACAGCACAAAACCCGGCTTGAAACTCTCAAAGATTTCAGCTCCAGAACTGCTTAAAAAAATCCCTCTGAACTCGGGATTCAGCCTCTGTATGCTGCCAGCACCGGTGTTCGATGAATGGCTCCTAATATCCTGGAATCACGCACTTGGCAAATGTCGTTTCAAGAGCTTTCACAGTGAATGCCATGCCACACGTTTTTGCCCCAATCTTTTCGGTTGTGCTGGTCTTCTCCTTGTGAAGGCCAAGATGGACATGTCAGCAAGCTTTGACACCTGAACCAAAGCACCAAAAGCTGGTCACACTGGTGGCCCAATGATCCAAGCACCAACCTTGTCGATGTCACCCATTCGCCAAATCATCAAGAAAGTGTCACCTCAGACTTTCTTAAGCAAGTAAATTAGGCTGGCATCCTATCTCGCCGCTTTTCAAACGATTTTTCAAAGGCCGGCACCGTTGTTCTTATTGGCTGCTCCATGAAACTCATCTACCACTCCGTGGACGATCTGCAATCCGGTCGACAGATGCTTTAAAAGTCCCTGGCTACAAACCGTCAACAGCTTGGAACAAAACATTGGAAGAACACGCCTCTGCGATCTGATTCACGAAGGTCATGACCTTTGCCTGGAGCACCTGGCAAGCCACGTTGCAGCTAAAAGGAACTTCCACGATGACGTTTTGGCATGTTGCCATTCCAAACAACACCATTTATTCAATCAAGTTCAATTGAAACAATCAACAGTCTCTCAATTGGGAGGTCCGCTTAATCCACTTTATGGATTCCGACAATTTCAACCCAATTCACCTGTTCCATGGCAATTTTTGCACCTCAGTAGCTGTGCTGAAGTCTCGAATGCGCGTCGCACCAATGATGCACTCCACACGGGTGCCTTCCACCATCGCCTGGCCGAACCATTGCTGGACTTTACGAAAACATGGTGAAGCTGGGTCCCCTTCCAGGTCGCTTTCAGCAGATTCAAAGCCAGGGCACATCAACGCAAGCACTGTCGACGCCATGCATGTTGTGCTCAATGATGTTCGCACCAGCCTGCCGAGAAAACTGGCTGGGTACATCTGGGTGCTTCCAATGAAAACTGAGGCCTCCCCAAAGCCAAGGGCTAACAGAGACCCAAGTTTGATAATGGTTTTCTCCAGAATCACCTGGGTCACTCCGGGCGAATACCACCAACTAGTGTGCATCACCTGGATAAGTACGTTGATCAAACTCACAGCGGTCATGAATCAGATCCGTTGTCTGGGAGCAGCACTGTCTCCATGATTTCTGTGTTGTCTTTCTTTGATGAACATCCTGTCCATTCCATCACGACCTTCACATATGGAGCTGTATCAGGTGGTGAACGTGTTTTTCTCCTCTCTTGATTCCAGCATGAAACTCAGTGCAAAAGGACAAGCAAACCACTCTGGCCTGAAGACGTGACTTTTCCTGTGCCCACACAGAAGAATCCAATCCGCACCGTACATGGCTGTCTTGGAATGCAGCAAATCTCACAAATAGTTCCGAAGCTGTCCTGCTTTGCAGCTTTCGCCCGGTTGATCTCTTCAACCTTGAACTCCTGACACATCGAAGCACTCTGCAAGCTGTCATTGGAGACATTTCACGGAAATCGCTGGACAAAATGGGCACCAAAAGAAGAGGTGGAATCTGGGCCTCATCAGCAACTTTCATTGCTTGCAATGGATTGTTGCGGATAGTTTCGACCTGCACAGGAAGCAGATGCTACAGCTGTCCTCTGGAAGGTAGTGATGCAATCGCAAAGCAATCATAAGAGAAATCGAAAAACTCCACCTTCGCAATCATGTTCTCCACAGGGTACAGGACCAAGCGGTTTGCATCGTTGGCGAAGCCGATTGAAGCTAGAACTGAGTGCAGGAACTGAGTCAGGCAGTTCAAAACAAGCCACCTCCAAACTACGAGGGGGCACCCACAAGCAGCATCAAGCAGCTTGAGATCCTGACGCAGCATAATGCATACGAAGAGCACCGTCAAAAGATTGAACCTTTGCGCAGTTCAGCATTTAAAGAGACATAAAGAGACACTCCAATTCAAAGCCTCCAGGGGCAAAACTCTTCCAGGTGCTTTTACATCATGATGCATTGCAAAAAAGACTAAGCTCTGAGGACTGAACAAGGATTCCTGCTTGACAAAAGGCCGAAGGTCGAAATAGAATGCGAAATGCAACTCCTTCGAAAGATGGCAATGTGCAGCGCTGGAGCACCAAGTCGTTACTGGGTGGTACAAATGCAACTGATATGATTCAGACGTCGTTTTTGCAGATTATGTACAAAGCTGTATGGAGCTTGTAGATCCACCATGTTCAAGCCTATGTATTGGGTGTGATGTCTCTGCTGTATTGTGGCTCCAACCGTTGTACCTCTATGTATGTATTTATACATATAAATATTCTGCGAATTTTATATATGTATATATGTATACTTATAGATATGCATAATATACAGAATCCCACGCTAAAAGCGGTGATTGACCACAATGCAAGAACACACCTGTCCAGAGTCCAAACCCTATTGAATTCAAATCAATGCGGGTATGGGTATGAGCGTCCTCAAATTCAGAGGACGCAACATTCAATCGCGGTGTGTACTTCTTCCTTTCCTTAGAAATGGCTGAAAGCGAATCCCCAAATTCAAAGTGCAAGCTTTGTCAAGGCACAACCAAAAAGTCTGTTTTTGCACTTGTTGCATTGAGTTTGCGCAACGGTAAAGTGAGCAGATGCGGCTGAACGTGACCTCAGGTACACACAGCCCTCCGCAAGTTCTCAGGGCATGGGACAGCATAGTCCACCTGTCAAGTTGAACTGTAGACAGTCTGTCAGATTCTGCGGGAAGCCTTTTGGTGGGGAAAACATGGAAAACATGGACAGTCTGTGGCAAGTTGTTTCCAGCAATTTGGGTGCTTTAAGACTTGCCACGGCGGACATTCCATGGATCCTCTGTGAAGGTCTCTTCCAGTATGGAGATTCCTCGTCTCTTTCTGTCTGACCTCATTCCATGGACATGTTATGTCACATCTACGCTGCAAACCTCCAAGTTGCTGCTAACCTTGAGGCACAAGCGAGTCGCTTTGCAACGGACAATTGTTGCTCCAGCCTTGGCGGCGTGGAGACTTCTGTTGATCAATACCGTGTGTGATAGTTGTACTTGATATTTGGATATGACTAATATGGTGAATATGATGTAAATATATATATATATACGTGCGTGTGTGTGTGTGTGTACATGTGTGTCTTTGTATATAGTATATTTATATTTATATACATATATACATTATGTGTATCCATATTTAATAATATACATATACATTAATGTGTATATATATATATATATATATGTATACATGTCCAGCATATATCTATATTTGGTATGCTACTCTTCACAGCTGAGAATAGCACTGAGACTCAAAATGGTTTGCACCTGCTGTGGCAAAGAAACACACAGCAGCACTGAGGGCCATAGCACAAGAACAATAACATGGGTTTGGTGTAGAGCCAACCCTCATATGTAATGTAGCATGGTTATGCAGAATGTCCAACAACATATGATGGACACCTATCATTTTGATTACATTATACTATATCATAGTTAATTATTCAGTAACATTGGTATATTCATGACTTGGTATATCTTAATATGTCATCGATTTTTGATGAAAACTGTCAATGACGACAGTGAAAAGTGACAAGTCAGCAAGACCTATTTATCTCCACCGTCAAAGTTGCAAGTCTGCTTGGGGGCAGCTGAATTTGCCGTTGCTCCCGAGGTCTTCAAAACGGAAGTTACGCTTTGCCTTCGATGGCATGTGCCCGAAAATGTAGATCCAGGCCTGGACAGAAACATTGATGAGGATATGTCTCGTTGTCAAATCAGTCACTGTATAATCACTTGAATCACTTGTTCATAATCTTCGTTACAGAACCTCAGAATATCTCATAGCACTTTTGACCTCAAAGAATGACCAATCCAGATGTTGCGATATCACCAAGTGCCGTCACTCTCCAGGTTCTCAGGACAGCCCAGCCACCCCGGATCTGGGGCCAATGCCGTGCTTTTCGACTGCATGGTGCTGGTCACCAAGGTCTCCATGTCTGACACAGAGGTGGAATCAACCTCGGCTCAGCATCACCGACTACACAGTCAAATCCATGGTGTACCTGAAATTGGGGGAGTGCAAATACCCACCAAGTTGCGTTGAAAGAGGGAAAAGATCTCAATGTATTAATGTATCACCTTGAAATTCACCCCAAGGGGTCACACCCCACATTTTTTAGGTATAAACCGCGGGGTGTGCAAGAAAGCCTACGAAATACATGGGTGCAAGTGAAAATCCGTTCTTACAAAATGCGCTGCGCGGACACATCAATCCATATTTTTCAAAAACCCTTTTGTAGGGAGGCAGTTTGTAAGAAATTTCTGATTTCAAAAAAACAAAAAACTATTATGAAAATGAAATGTGTGAATGATCTTGGACCCTGAACCCCCCAAAAAAGGCATCAGTTTGTAAGAAATTGCTGTTCTGCAATTTCCCAGGATTTTTCTCACTCAGCCCTAAGGAACTGGGTTTATGGTTTACTTATTTGCTTATTTGGCTGCCTTTTTCTGTTGCAATGTTGACACAAAGTGAAGGTTTTTGTGTGTGTGTTTTCTGAAACAATGAAGGGATGTCACCACAAAATGATGGGGTGCACCATGAGGCTCCAAGGCGCACAAGGCTGAGAGCACTACAGGTGGTTTGAGTGCAGCAGCCAAAAATCCCTGGTCTGCAAAACATGATTTCCCTACAAAATGACCCCTAAAAGTAGCCAAATGGGTTTCTTACAAAATGCATGGCCTCAACCCAGGCAAGTTTTAAAACTGCATTTTGACATTGCTATATTATATGATAGTGATTTTAGGCCTTAATCATCTATTCTATTCTTCTTACAATATGCATCAATATGCCAGGGTGCAGGCAAATCCCTACAAAATGACCCCCTGAAATGGGCCTTGAGGCCTTCCGAATTAGTACATACTACAAAATGGCTGGGTAGGGGAAAGTGGTTTCCTACAAAATAACCCACAAAAAGGCCTGAATATGGGCCTTGAGGCCACCCATTTCATAGGGGAAATTTCAACGGGGATATCAATGTTGATTTGCGGGTACCACATTTTAAGCCAAAAATCCCTTTGTCTTATCCCCACAAAAACAAGCTGCAAGAGTAGGACATTCGATTTCCACACCCAACAAACATTGGCACCAGACTCAGCTAGGCTATCCACCCGAGCTTTCGAAGCCCTGTCTAAGAGGACAGATTGGTTCTTTCCGACAAATCCAACCTGTGCCAAGCAGAGCCACGAGGTTAAGCAGCTGAAATGCTGCTTAAGGACGCTCTGAGGGATGCTGTGGTGCTTTCAAAGGCAACTAAGAGACAAACCCAAAAGACATGGGAGTCAAAGTTGACCGCACAGTCTGAGGTATCGAACGGACACCCTGTCCTTGGACGAAAGCATAGAAGTCATTTGAAGTCATAGCAAAGATATAGCTGGTGATGTTGGCGAATGTTTGGCCACAAGACAAATCTCACAGGCTCAGCTCAAAGTGCCAAACGGAAGCTGCTTGGTGAACCAGTTGTGGTAGTAAACGTACCTTGTAGCCAGACAGCTGGCCAGATGTAGCCAGTGGCAGTGCGAGGCGATAGCCGCAGCTTTCTCAGCGCACTGGAGCAACGCTTTGTCATATTTGGTCTTGTCCTCTGTGGTGTTACCTCAGGTTCTAAGCTGGGAGAAGGATGCACCCCACACTACCACCAGTATCACTCGTTGACTTGTTGGAAACTTTGCTTGTTTGATCCAGAAGAAGTCTGCAACTTAGAAGGCGGCTTTCTAAGTATTGATTGAAGGCCTTGCACAGAAACAGCGTTCTGAATGACAAAGGATCGTAGACAATATTGTGGACTGTGCGAAGGGACACCATTGTGGATAAAAACAACTTCCGGATCCTGACCTCATTGATGATGTCGGCACCATAACCCGCTGAGGTTGGAAACTGCTGGGCGTCTTCCACCTTGAAATGGATCTCGCAGGATTCTCACTATCCAGAGAGCTCTACTCAGAGAATGGCAAGGTCTAAAGATTTTTCTCCACAGACCTGATTCTGTTGCTCGTGCCTTGAGGTACGGGAGCACCAACATCATAACTAGGACCTTTCATCAGCTGCATATCTATTGGAGAGCGGCTATCCGAAAACATCGAAAAGAAGCTTCCTTTTTCGCATGTCAAGTTGGAGGCTAGGACGAGGAGAATCACTCGTCGAGTGGTCTTCTCTGAGAGTTTCTTGCCAACCTATGGCCACGACCAGGAAAGCCAGCTCTTGGGAATGGAGACAATCAATCTGACTAAAGTGACAGGAGGTCTCAGAAAAGGTTCAAGCCCAAATGCAAAGAGATAACATGAGCATAGTAGAATACATGAGTATGACATGACAGAATTACATGTATAAACACAATAAATATGATACCCAATTGCAAAGAAGCACTCAGTTCCAGGCTCTACTCTCTTTGCCAGGTACCCTGGTCATGCTAGCCTGTGGCATGGACATTGATGCAGGATGCTATTAGAGAGTCCTTCTTGCTTCTACTCGTCAATCGATTTGGGTTTGGGATGCCTGTTGACAAGTCTAGCTATCTCAGCTATCTTGATACTTCAGCTACAATCTAAGCTAGTCTCGATACATGTGGAACGACCTTTTCAACATCCGCGATTCCAATTAATCAGGAGCAAGTGGTATTTAAAATCAGTGTGAAACTGTCAAAGCATGTAAGCGAAGCATGATTTGTCAAATGATTAAAAACAGATTTCTGAAAGGAATAAGAGTTAATGATATGATTATGGAAGTGTGCGGTCTGAAGAGCTTGCTATGTAACAAGCTATGTCTAGTTCATGTTCAGCAAACCGCAGCGCTAGGCCTGCTGCACCTGAGCGAGCAGGAAGGGTGGGCTTTCTGTTTGATGTTTCGCTTTGTCTCGCCCATCTCGCATTTGTTTTGGCATCTGCTATGACTCCTATGACTCCTAGGACTCCTACAACGCTGCCAAACATCTGACATGATTGAGATGTGCTCTTCATCTGAGATCTTGAGAATTGCAAATGGGAAATTGCAGTCACATATTGCTGCAAGCCTCCATGTCATCATAGGAGTCGTCATCGTCCTCATTCCCTGGGTAGAGTTGTGTATCCATTGTTGCTTGCCTCGCAATTTCCTGGCAAATCATTGCACTCCATGCAGAGGTGTCATGATTGTCATGTAAGTTCAGGAGCTGTTTCACAACATTTCACAACCGACCTCCTTCTTCTTCTGCAGCTGTCTTGCTTCATAAATGGCTTTGTACAGCTTAATGATTCGGATCAGCCTGTCCAGAAGATCGATCAAAAGGCAGTTCAACCCGTTCAAAGGGAGTTAAGAGGAACCAAGCCAAAGTGCCTCAACACCCGAACGACTCGTGATGTTCTAGTGCCGATTTTGGCAGTGCCAGACACACGATCGTTGGACATGTCCTCCACAAAGAGCGTGCCAGCATGGGTCAACATCAGGCAAAGGATTGAGCAATGCAACTTGTCCCGAGATTCGTAAGAAATTCATCAAGCTTCCTCTTCACTGCCCTGAAGACTGTCGTTGACCCAGGTCAAGTCAATGACCTGATCAGCAGAGATCAAGATCCCTTTGTTCGATGCTACATAGCTCAAAGAAACATTGGTCAAAATGTTCACAGTCCAACTTGCAGCGTGCAATAGTTAACTGTGAAGTGGACTAGAGTGACCGTGGATATAACATCTAGGACAAAGAAAAAGCTGAGGAAGTAGTCGTCCTGGCACTGTATCACTTGGACTGCAGCTGGAAAGAAAACAAGTTTGGTCGAAAGAAATGAATCTTCCAAATCTGAGGGTCCTTTGCGAACATGCACAGAACGATCTCTAGAACAAAGACAACTATGCAAAGCAGCGTCAAGCCATCGAAGACCTTTGCGACTCACTCAGGCGACTCCAACAGTATCAACTTTTTTTGACAGTGATGCAGGTGCTGTCAGCAGGTGTCGGAATTGCAGTCTGAAGGTCTGGGCTGGATCTGCAGGCTGATGAGTGAATATAAGGCGCATGTCATCGCCAGTCAGCGCATAAATCTGACAGGAAGGCGAATTGACACATTGGACCCCAGCTGTTTTCATTTGTGACTGCCAGATCCTCTCTGCCCCACTAATCCCGTAAGATACACACATATACAGACATGTACCCCCAGGGACCCTGGTTTGGTATTGGATCTGATCTATTCATTTTAGGGTCCATACGGTCCATATCATATGATTTCAAAGAAAACTTGGGCCCTGGCAGTGAGGAGAGCTGTTAGTAGGGAGAACAATCTGTGCTCCACGATGGAGCGGGTGATTTTCAACTGAGTTCAAGTTACGGTTCGCTTCCACCAAGAGAAGATTTAACAAGAACATCTTGCTCCTGCAAATTGATACTGGTATTCAGTTTTGCAAAATCCAACTTGGGTTGAGACGAAAGTTGGATGTATCCAAGTGGGTTTCTGCCTCAGTCCACATGAAAAGACCTGCTACAACTGCTACTGAGCACCTGGTTAGAATTGCCGAAAGTTTAGGCGTATGCGGCATATGTGAACTGCACAAGTCTGAGTTTGTGACTGTCTTTGACCTGGCCCGTGGTGGATTCAAATCGCCAGGACAACATCACCATGTCTCCAGCTGCAATGACCAAGCAATCAAGCAATCAGACAACCCTTGCGCACCAATCTTGGAGATGGTCGTAGGCTGCGTTCGAAGCCTGTGATCAAGCGACTCAAAGATCAAAGCAAAATTCTGTTGCATCAGTCAGATTCCCACAATGTAGAGATTTGTCAGCTTTGATATGCAGCATGTGTGACACAAGTGAAAATCGGTCTTGGACCACTGAGGAGTGCACGTTGCCCTACCGTGGCCATGGCCGTGGCCGTGACCTGCCTCCAGGATATGTGCAGTAGTTGTAACTGTACAGCCCGGAGCAACAAAAAACGCAATCAATTCACCTCAAATGTTTTCTTTCCTTAATTTCTTACAGCCGAGTGCAAACTGAGCAAACACAAGCACGCATCAGGTCTGGCCTGTGAACCATGCATCCGTTGAGGTGCGTGTGGGACAGGTGAAAGGACTTTACTCCCCAACCTGTGCGGTCAGGCAAGAGGATCCCACCGAAAACACTGACAGAAGCCCACCGTTTGATATTCACATTATCGAAGGTTGATATATAGGTTTTTACATGAACTGTTCATGAACAATCCAAGGGCGGGACTGCATGTTGCAGGTGCGTCCCAGCTAAAAAGCCGGAACCACACCCTTGTGGGATGAGCCAAATGCAGCACAAACGAGCAAAGGTTAATAATGATTAATACATCAATGAACCATGTGTCACAATCTGTCATCAATGTTTTGCATTGCTGGGTGGTCTTTTTGTTGTGACGATATTGCTATGTTGTTGCATATGAATCAGCGTATTCAAAACCCTTGCAGCCACTCTGGCTATGGTTCCTATATTATCCCATTTGGATTCCAGGATTTGACGCAAAAAGGATAAACATGTCAACTCGCAGGTGAAGGCAGGTGGGATCTTTGGCATTTCAGCTGCCACTTAATGACAACACTAAATTGGATGTCATTTCGCAACTTACATAAAGTTTTGAAATGTTCAATTTACTACTGAATCCTACAGTTTTAACCCCTCAGCCTCTCACAACAATTTTCAAAGAACCGTCGGCATTGCGAATTATTCACCTTGTCGTTTACCAGAAACGAACTAAATGAATAAAAACGAAACACCATTCTTTGGAAACACATCAAAATCCCAAACAACAAGAATTGTGGTTGTTTTTTCCGACATTTTGGAGAAGATGTTCCGTGGATTTTTTTCACTAGTTCGTTTTTTGTATAATTTTGATGACAAATTCCAGGGAACTGACGTGTCGGAATATATCATACTCCTGAAGCAATTGTGTCATCCTCACAATGGCTCAATTTTGCTGATTCAACAGCAATACCATCTGGGTGACTGACATGTGATGAACGACCAAAGTGCGTCCATAATCATCGTGCCTGTGCAAAGTGAGACAACAAGATTCATTCGATATTCAATAGTGCCCACCTGACATCTAAGAAACAACACCACTGATTCGAAAACATGAAACATATTGCCATGTACAGTAGAGACTGTACAACAAACGCAAAAAAAAAATCCCACGGACGGCCTTCGACATTGTGGTGCAAAAACGCACACTTTGCACAATGCCCGCAATGGCTAAAAATTGAATTTGGCCCGTGTTTGACAATGATATATAGTTTTTGGTTTGTCTTCGCCATTCATAAATTTCCCTAACCATAAATGATATACTGATATACATCCAATATATGTACAATTACTATGTATTGCCGTATCGAACAATTGATATGATGATCCATCCATGCCAAATAACACACATCGGTTTGGTGCCCTAAAATGCATTTCGTTTGTCACTTTACTCGCGTCAAAATGTTGGCCATGGTTTTCCGGTGAAATTTTGTCGAAGTGCACAAGCTGCGGAAACAAAAATGAACATCGTTTTCCCATTGGCAAAACATGTTTGTCCGTTGTAAATTATTTTTTGCCATCTTTGTACACACCCCTTGCCTACTAGGCCACAACAGCATGTGTTATTCCAAATCCCCTTCATAGTGTACAGTACCAATGCATTCAACAAAACACTACAACCAATGCAGAGTCTGGATAACAAAATCATGAATCTGATTTACAATCGACTGCAACTGTTCAAGTTTGTGCAACGCACCATCATTCACATGGTCTCAAGGGTCCTCTTTTCGAATTTGGCATTCGGCAACAATTCCCTCGCAGTTGGATCTTAGTGGGACCATGTTCCAGTGAACAACATGAATTCTTTTGTTTGAGTGGGTTCACTAAAAAAACTAACTGCTCAATCAAAACCGCAGCGGTGTGAACAAAAATTGTTTTAATTGCTTTGGAATCCTAGTGTTGCCGGTTTTCCCACTGTCTCTAAGGTCAAACCAGCAAATAAGTCAGTTTCCATGTTCTTTTGTCCATGTGTTTCACCAAATTACCAATTTCAGTGGCCATACCCTTGAATAAGAGCCAATCCAAAAGAGTATGCAGAACCGGAAAGTATGCAAATGGACCAAGCCTAAGTTCGTCAAACCCCGGGGAGGTTCGTCCTACTCCTACTCCTACTCCTGTTCCTACTCCCACTCCCACTCCCACTCCCACTCCTACTCCTACTCCTACTCCTATCCCTACTCCTCCTCCTGCTGCTGCTCCTCTGCTCCTGCTCCTGCTCCTATTCCGACTCCTACTCCTACTCCTACCCCTACTCCTACTCCTAATCCTCCTCACTCCTACTCCTACTCCTACTCCTCCACACTCCTACTCCTACTCCTACTCCTCCACACTCCTACTCCCACTCCTACTCTTACTCCTGCTCCTACTCCTACTCCTAGTCCTACTCCTACTCCTACTCCTACTCCCACTCCCACTCCTACTCCTACTGCAAACACTGAACGCAAACTGATCGCGCTTCTTTTGTGCCAAAGGGGCCTTGCGTGAATAGATTCATGACATGATCTTCATGTCACATGATTGAAACATGTCAATCTTGCCATGAGCACAACTGCAAATGATTTGTACTCCTCCTCAAAGATCTGAGCAAGGCTTAGGTCTTTGCCTCACTCCTCCAACAACTTTCCCAGAACTTTTCTCTGAAGAAACCATTGGTAAAAGTTTCACCTTTGGTGATTGTCCAGATCCTTTGAGTTATCCTTGCATAATTCCATACATATCATCCACATACCTTCTGTACGCATCTGCTCTTTCGGTTCGTCCTCTGTTCCTTGCTGCACGCCACAAGCGCTGGAAAACATTTCGAACACTGGTGACAACTTCCATCGTCATTCCTATTGGACGTGGGCCACCACTCGCATCCAAAACTGTCATGATCGCTGCTTGAATCTGAGACGCATCGTTCCAAAGCTCTGCAGCTAGTGCTGCATTTTGGTCAGCTCTCATTGCATTCACCAGCGCATTCATTCCAGCAAAAGAATTTGGTTCCACTGGCTCATCTTCTGTCAAATGCTCCTCCTCACCTTGTTCTCCTTGGCGCACCTCATCTTGGGGTTCATCTGTATTCTCTGGTCGATTTCTAGTCATATTCCACAGCACAAAGTTTGCACGTTCTTGGACAAACATGTGACCTCGTTGTGTCACTGACAGAGTTTCATTTCTCACAAATCCTCCAAACTCCATCAACCCATACCTGATGCACTCCGTCGCATCATCCAGAACTGACAATGCACTGTTGGTGTCATTGACATAATCTTCAAGCCTTGTTGAAACCGCATCGATTGTTTCACCCATCATCGAAATCGTTGGTGTCAGCCATCCAAATCTGTCAATTCGATCGCTGAGGTCTGCCGCATATCCGTAATGGTCAGCCAGTTGCTGCTGAGCACTTTCCATGTCTCGATGCAAGGATCTCCACTTTCTCCAAAGAGAAACTGAAGACACAAGCATGAGCAAGCACAAGAAAATCAACGCAAACCAAATCCAAAAAGAACTTGCTGCTGTTTGTTGATTCCCAAGGTCACATTGTTGACCTAAAACACCCACTGGCTCAAGGCCCATAGCAACGCTCAAACGCATGATCGTCTTGGCAAGACGTTGCAGCTGTCTTTGGTTTCCTGAACGTTCAACTTGCTGCTGGTGCTCACCTTCACCAACACTTTCACCATTCTCCACATAAACCAAACCTATTTCACTCATGAGAAACAGCAACCTTTTCTGAGCCAGGCATTTTGTGCCCACATCTGCTGTATTCCACACCGTAGGAATTTGCTTGAGGCATACAACCTTGTCATTGACCATCTGCTGAATCCATAACACTTTGCCGCTTAGGTGTCGAACACGTCCGCAGCCTTGACGTGAAGCAAGCTGACGGGCTGAACTTGAATCAGTGTATTGTATGTGCTCCACCTGTTTGCCAAAAATGAATCTGGCACATGCAGCAATATACAACCCATCGCACATGCAAGACACCAGGGCATGAAGTTCGCTTTCACAACTTGAAAGCGATATTGTCTTTTGACTTCGGCTGGATCCGTACACAAATGAGCCGTTGATGTAATGCACCCCGCACGACGTGCTGCGTCTATGGGTTTTATTTGAACTCCAGTCTGCGTCACTGAAACCTTCTAACACCCACTCACATGTTGCACAATCAGAGTTCTTACCTTGGCCAGGCATCGGTGCAGAAAGTCTGATGCCAATGTCTCCAACATGTTTCATGTAACCGACCATCTTCCGTAGTCTCAACAAGCTTGTCATGGTCGGTGCTGCCATGCTGGAAGCCAACTCCTTGATCGTGAACATGAGATCAGGACGTTCACGCCCCACGTAGAGACAAAGGCCAATGATTGACCTGAAATGGCTTGCATCCCTTGCATTCAACTTCGGTGAGCTATCTTCCAGTTGTATATCAGAGCTACAAGGGATTTTCTGCATCCTTGCAAGTCCAAACTTCTCCTCAAAGTTCTTCACAACTTTCTCAACGCTTGTACCAGGGGTAAGCATCAACCATCCATCCATGTCTGTAACTTTTCTGCGCAGGAAATTGATACTTGTTCCAACTCCTTGCAACTGTGAATGAGAAATGGAAAACTCCTCAGCCATGCCTTTCAGAAAAGCATTCCACTGCACTTTGCGCCCAACAAACATGATGTCGTCGACATGAATGATAATTGTTGAGTCACCGCTTCTCGCAATGCACGGCTGCTCATCACAGAACTCAAAGTCAAACTTGGAGGTCAAATACTTTCGAAGATGTTGATACCACTGACGCGCTCCCATCCTCTGGCCGGGCAAGTTTCTCTTGATCACAAAAGGTTCACCCTGAATGTGGACCAAGATGGGATCTTCTTGTTCAACTTGTAAAAACGCATCAGCAACATCCACGCATCCAAGGACTGGTTCATACTCCTCAGTTTGAGGAAGATCCTTGGCCAGCTCTTTCAACCATAGATACTTCAAGGGGACCAGGTTTGCTGTGTGGGCTCCTGTCGCTGGTGAGAATGTGTCCAGCCTTTTCTCCTGGGCAAACTCCCTTGCAACATACCTGGAACGTCTCATCCAACGTTTCATTGTCTCCCCTGTATCTGTGACATAGTCTTTGAGCCGCCAGTCTCTCACGAATTTCGTCGTGAGCTTGCCAGTCACTTTCTCTGAAAACTCACTGCTCAGGAGGCTCAGTGGGAGTAGAGTCAATGGGATGGTCTGACCAGACCTGCTCAGGGATGGCTTTGAGTTGGATCTCATCCTCTCCAACCCAAACATCATCTTCCAGCTCATAGTCATTCTCCACATCCAACTCCGTTGAGTAATCATCCATTGTGAAGTACTCTTTGTATGCAATCTTCACAGCACTGAGTCTGGACTCGTAGTCCTCTTTGATCATGTTGATCCTTTGTTTCTTTGCATCATCGGTCTTTGCACGCTTTGCTGGATCGTCTCCACCTCCAACGTCCTCACCATGCCTCGTTGAAGCCAAATGCCTCGGGCTATCCACCTGCTCAAAGGTTCGAGGTGGAGTCATAGGAACCACCAGACCTGGATCGATTGGAACTTCATCTGACGATGCTGCTGCTCCTCCTGGGTTGACACTCATAGGAATCCCAGGCGCACTTCCAACTGGTTCCAACGTCATGTGATCATCAAAGATCTGCGGCTGAACTTGCTGAGCTTTCAAAGTGATGGGATCATGCAAACCCATCGCAAGATTCTCCTCTTCTGCCTTCTTCTCATCTTCTGCAAACTTGATAACTGCTTCTGCCTCTGGGTCATGTAGCTTGCTGTCTTCAATCTTGCCAGGTGGCAAATCAAACGTCACTGCACTTGGAATCGGTCGCTTCATAGTTGGTAGAACCCTGGCACCAAATCCTGCACGATATTGCCAGGAAAAACACTTGCAGTGAATGTAAAATGCCATGTGACTGCGCCACGTAGTTGCAATGCGACGCACACTTCTCGACAAGATGACAGACTGTCCATCGAAAAGCACATAACTGCTCTGTGAATCTGCACGACCCAAAAACAAAGCACGTTTCCACTTGGCTGCAGTTTTGCTGCGATGCGCTGCATGAATGAATCCATAAACAGGTTCACCAAACTCACACAATGGACCTTCAAAGCAACGTCCAAAAGCCAGTTCGAAAGGTGTTGCACCACGCTGCACTGAGAATCGTGAAATCAGCCAAGCAGAGTGACGAAGTGCCCAAGTCCACATGGCATTCCCTGTGGACAACTGAACTCCCAGTTTTGTTTGTAACTGGTGCATCAATGAACATCCAAGCTGTCTAACACGGGCAATTGCATTCTCAGCAAGACTGTTTCCATGGTCGTGTGCAACTGAACTGCTCATAGTTGTCTTAAGGCCCATGCTCTGCCTCGTCTTCGTTGTCAAACGCTGCAATTGCAAAATGGCAGGTTCATTGTCACATCTCAAAACCACATCACTGTATCCCAAACGCTGAATGAATTGCACCAATTCACGGTTCATGTGATCCAACTGATTCTTGCTTTGCAGGGGTACACATGACAGAAATCCTGTAAGGCTGTCCACGATGATCAGAGAAAGCACTGCATCTGGGCTTTCCTCATCAGTCACATCCTGACCATCAGCCTTCGTGTAGAAATAGTCAAAGCTAATTGTTGGCACTGTGCCCTCATGTGAAATACCAGTTGTCTCATGTCTGTCTGGTCGTGCACGGTGAGTGATGCAGCTCGAACACCAATTGGCATAGGGCAAATGGGTCAGCCTATGCTTGGCTTGCTCAGCTTCTGACGGCATCTCAGCTGTGGTCGGTGCCCTTGGTTGCCTCCCAAGCTGCTGCAAGGCATCCTTTGAAGCAGCCATCACCATTTCCAACTCCAACTTCTTTTGATGATCCAGAATCCTTTGAAAGCAACGCTGTTTTGGCCCTGAAGTGGACAAATTGTAAAACGTACAACCCGCACGCAATGCTGCAAGAGAACTTGTGACTTGAAGCTTTGTGCCATTCACTGTAACTTCATTTTCAGCATCTGGGTGCACAACAATCTGCCCTTCTGGAATCTCTTGTCCTGCCAGATCAATCTCAACTCCTGGCAGCTCAACATCATCATCATCCACCTGTTCAACATCACCTTCAGGACGCACAGGAAACTGCTGTTCTGATTCATCAATGAGCTTAAAGCCCATTACACCTGGATCCTTCTCTCCATCAGTCAGAATTGTAATGATGTTTCGTTTGCCTTGCAACTCGTAAAACTCTGCATCAAGCTGAATGAGCCCATCTAAACGTTCGCACAACTCAACCACAAACCATTTGCCACCATCGGCCTCGACCAAAGTGGTCCTGCAGAAACGACCTGGAATATCAGGTTTCACCAATGTCGGGTCCTGAAATGTTTCAGCATAGTGACGACCAACGCCATGACCAAACTGATCCAAATGCCAACCAACACTGCCCTGAATGACATGGTCCATGACTTCTGCTTGTATGGCTCTCACATGAAACTGAGGCTCACCACCACCTGAAATCTGAAGAACTCGGATCGTCCCTTGAACTACCAGAGAACGGTTTTGAAGCTCAACTGGAATATGTGCTCCTAAGCTGTGAGTCAATGCTTGCTGTCTTCCATCGATAGTCCAGCCTGATTGCATCAAGTGTCCAAAGCTGAGTATTGGTTGAGACACTTTGCTGGATATTGCAACACGTTCACGCAAGCAAATGGTTTTGCCAGTGATATCTTTCAAACGCACCTCCATGTCACTGACACTTTCGACAGGGATTTCTGAGCCCTGAGCATCACACAGCCTGCTAGTAGCACCTGGAACAGGATGTCCTTTGTCCAACAAACTCACAGGAAATATGGAAGCGTCTGCGCCGCTGTCGATCAGAATGGTATGCAGTTCTTCACCTTCATCATCCAATTCTTCTACAACTGCTCGAACAAAACCATCACCAACACACTCATCATGATCACCAATAAAGAAATGAACTGCACGAACAACACTTCCACTTGAACTCAAAGGACTGGAATCACGCAGATCGAAAATCAGCTCATCATGTTTAACATCTTCACTGAGCTCCAAAATACGCGCGACACGTGCATGAGTTGTTTGTGAAGCCGGCTGTTGAGGTCCAGACTGGGTCGCATACTGTGAAGCACTTGACAAACCACTGACAGAGGAAACTGGTGATCCCTGAGTTGTAGCTGTCTGCACAACGTCTGAAACATTTCTCACTTGCCAGCAATCTTTTGCGTAGTGTCCAGGTTTGCCGCATGTATAGCAAACCTTCACATTTCCATCTGATTTCCCTTTTCCATCTTTGCCCTTGGATCCTTGTCCACCAGCTGCTCCTTTTGATCCCTTAGATTTTCCTTTTCCATCTGCTTTTCCTTTTGACTTTCCTTTTGATTTTCCTTTCGAAAAACCCTTCTCTTTGCCTTTTCCTTTTCCACCGCCCTTACCTTTTCCTTTCCACTCAACTCGATCTATCTCCATAGGGACCGGGCCATCTGCATTGTTGCCCGTCGAGTCAACTCCAAGCACCATCTGCTCAGACCATTTCGTAGTGGAAACATCGTATTGAAGGACCATCTCACGAACCTTAGCATATGTCGTTGCTTCATTGACCTGAAGCTGGAGCCAAGTTTTGAGCTGTCCTGTAACGCTCCTCATCAGGATTGCAGTTTTCAAGTCATCATTCAAACGACTCCCAAGCTTCTCATATTCTGAAAAAGCATGTTCAAGGCGAAGGACATGTTGCATCAATGATAGCTTTCCACTGAATGCAGGCCAGTTCATGATTACATTCAGCAATCCCATGC
Source organism: Symbiodinium sp. clade C Y103 (assembly GCA_003297045.1). Taxonomy (NCBI): domain Eukaryota; class Dinophyceae; order Suessiales; family Symbiodiniaceae; genus Cladocopium; species Cladocopium sp. clade C. The sequence continues at coordinate 45,319 of BGPT01003018.1, forward strand.
TTCGGTTTTTGCTGATTGGCTCGTTTTGTTGAACCAAAGTCCTGTAAGCTTCCAGCCCATTACATCCAGGAATTTGACGTACCACAAGCAATGCCCTCTGCCGCATCAAAGAACTCAACAAGCTGTAAAGAAATGCATTGCGCTGTCGCTCTGCATCTGAGAAGTCCACTGGGTCAACTGCACGCTCCACATGAGCTCTCATCTGAGCTATGTCATCTGAAAACTTAGCATCCACTGACGACATGTATTGTTCGAAGGTCCATGACCACTCCTTCCACGCTGATATCTCTGCTTCTCGAGATCCATGGTCGAAAACAGGCGGCTTAGGAAGCAACTTCCACCATGATTTTCCTTCCTCTGCAGATTGGCGTGACAACGCCTTGGATGTAGCCTCAGCTGCTGCAGCTGCTGATTCTGCTGCAGCCACCATTCTCATGGCCAATGCCATACCATCGATCTGACCCGTAGTCGATCCTTCTGCAGCTCCACCTGCACTACCTGTCGGGCTACCATCCCTTGTCGCCATTGCAAAGTCAGAAAAACTGTATCCTGCAGAAAATCACTAAATGACCAAAGCAGAAAAGTACGCACTGTTCCAACTTCGTTGAAGAACCACTGTACCACCTGAAAGCTGTCAGCAAATTGGATTCCACGCTTTCCCAGAATGCAACCTGAGGCCAGAACACCTGTATATGGATCGAAACCCTTCCAGTATTGTAGTTCCAGATCAGTATTTTGCAGTCTGTATTGAAATTGTACGACCACTCCAAAATGCCACAACAGTTCCAGAGAAAAGATGGGATCAAGCGGAGATTGCAAAGCTGGTGTTCAGCTCCGCTACCATGCAAACACTGAACGCAAACTGATCGCGCTTCTTTTGTGCCAAAGGGGCCTTGCGTGAATAGATTCATGACATGATCTTCATGTCACATGATTGAAACATTGCCATGAGCACAACTGCAAATGATTTGTACCTACTCCTACTCCTACTCCTACTCCTACTCCTCCTTCTCCTCCACTCCTACTCCTACTCCTCCTTCTCCTCCATTCCTACTCCTACTCCTGTTCCTACTCCCACTCCCACTCCTACTCCTACTTCTACTCCTACTCCTCCCACTCCTACTTGGCCATAACTGACACTTGCGGAGTTTCAAAACAAGTTTCAATCTAGTGCGGAATTTGTCCACCGCTTTCGGGTTGGTTTGATGCAAGGTTGGAGGTACATCAACATCAGCCCAAAGTCCGTTGCTATGTAGTTGCTATCTCCCAATGAGACGCAGACGGAGAGCAGTTGTTGTGCTTGCAACGCAATGCGTTCCAAAGCCTGCTTCATCCAAAATCCTCATGTTGACTCCAGTCAAGGTGGGGTTGATAACCAGTGACGTTTTGCACCTACAAGTACATGTTGTTGCAAGCAAGTCTGATATTGGAGCATACCCTTGGATGATCTTGACGACCTGCTGGGGGGGTCAGGCCTACGATTGTGTGTCATTCCGGTATAGAGCCAAGGTATGCCTGGGAAGGTAGCAAGCAAGGAGGGCTTCGCGTGCTGTCGCAAATTTATTGCGGGACGTCCAATCATTGGGGAAAAGACCAGTGAGCCTTGGGTCCAATGTATGGGATGTTTGCGGTTTCATGTTCTTTGGAAGCCTGCTGTTCTACATCTGCTGTAGCAAAGTCGAACCGCCTTGCATCAATGTAGCTCATTGGCTGGACCACCAATGGTGTTATCATCGATTTAGCCCTGAACAGATATTACCCCAGGGATTTGGTTTAAACAGTGATAGATTGGGTCCATAGCAAGGCAGAATTAGACGACGGATGGCCCGAGAGCGAAGAGAAGCAAAGTGAGATATGTTACTGTGAAGGTCGTAGAGCATGAAACATAGAGAGGAAGAAATACATGAAGATGTCTCAAGGAAAGAAGATGTGAATGTATAAGGCGCAAATAAAAATAGATTGATGAGTATGTGAAGATGTGCGGATGTGAAGATGGGAAGGTGTGAGGATGTGAAGAGATGAAGATGTGAGCATGTGAAGATGTGAGGATGTGATGAGGTGAAGATGTGAATATGTGAAGATGTGAAGATGTGATGATGTGAAGATGTGAAGATGGGAAGATGTGCAAAGAGAAATAAGACGTCACAGACGCTTTTGCAATCTTTTGCGCACAAACCTTTTTACACACAGACGCTTTTACACACAGACGCTTTTACACACAGACGCTTTTACACACAAAGGCTTTTACACACAGGCCCTTTTACACACAAATGCTTCCTTGTACACACAGACGTTTTTACACACAGACGCTTTTACACACAGGCACCTTTACTCACAGACCCTTTTACACACAGACCCTTTTATACGCAGCAAAATTACAACAAAATTCCCCAACTCCCTATCACATTCGATCACGCGCAAAGCATATTACAGAATGTCTTGGCGGGATCAATTTATGATGGACCTCGACAGTTTCATGCAAAATTGGCCACGTCGCCAGACTGTCCGTTTTGCGGCGAACCAGATACAATACTACACATGTGCAAAACCTGTGCACACTGTTCCATTCCAAACAATATCCGAACATTCCCTGATACTACGTGGACAATTGGTATCCATTGGGAATCAGAACATTCAGCAACGGTTTTGTACAGGAAAGCAACCCACAAACCATTTCGTTTTGAGAACCTACCAGAACGACAGCATGCAGGATTAGCACAACCTTTCTTCACAGATGGCAGTTGTTATAGACCAGTGTCAGTTCGTGTTGCCAGATCAGTTTGTTCTGTTTATTCACCCGGCCTTTTCCGTTTTGCAGTGCCACTTCCTGGCATCGACCAAAGCTCCCAAAGTGCTGAAATTGCGGCTTCTCTTTTGGCAATGAAAATCTCCTCCGGTGATCTGTTGATCTATACTGACTGCCAGAATGTTGCAAAAGGTTTCAAGAACTACAACGCAATAACTGGGACCTAATCACTTGCCAGGGCAAAGTTTCAACAGGCCTCTGATGATGGGTTTCAGGTCTAGAAGGTCCACTAATGTTGAGATAGCTTGGCCTGCTGGATTTTCTTTGTGATACACTGTAAACTTGGCATTTGTAGTAGTCAAAAGCACGTGGTGCGGTGCACATTTTGGATCGTAACGTGCTGTTTTCTTGTGGCGCGGTGCAAATTTTGGACCGTGATGTGCGTGTGCGTGTGGCGCGGTGCACATNGTGGTGCGGTGCACATTTTGGATCGTAACGTGCTGTTTTCTTGTGGCGCGGTGCAAATTTTGGACCGTGATGTGCGTGTGCGTGTGGCGCGGTGCACATTTTGGATCGTAACGTGCTGTTTTCTTGTGGCCCGGTGCGCATTTTGGATCGTAACGT
>BGPT01003019.1:7612-18120 GCA_003297045.1 Symbiodinium sp. clade C Y103
CACGTAGTGGACGACACTTTCTCAGAAATAAACCGAAGACAGTCCGAATATAATTATGAGGAAACGTCCAAAGAAACCAAAAACCAATTTCAAACAGAATCTTAAAGGAAAGAAAAATTTTGAGTGATGCACATTCTCAAGAATCATAACTTGGAGTCAGTTGAATGAAATTGATGACATTGCCTTTTTTGTGGTCCAAGTCTCCATCAGAGGAGATGCATGAAAGGTGTCTGAGCCTTTGACATGGCATGTTCGACTTCATGACATTTGCAATCAAACATTCCAATCATACATTGACATTTGCAATCAAACATTCCAATCATACATGAGTCATGACATGAGTTGAACTTTCAGAGCCATTCATTGAACATTGTTGCAATCAAAATTTTTCGTTGCATGTCAGCCCGCCAGCGCGCTGCCGCCATTTCGGGAACTCCTGCGACTTCATCCTGCTTCGGAACTTTGAGGGGTTGGTCTACATCATTTTTAGCTGGCATCATCGCTACAGTGCTCTTTTTGGAGCTCAACATGACAGCTACACCCCCTCATGTTAGCGATGCTGAATCTGAGTTGCCACCACCTACAGCAGGATTTGGCGCCTTTCTGGAGTTCTCAGGCCAGACCACGCTGGGGCAATTAGTTGCAACGACTTTGGACTTGAATCCCCGGGAACCGGGATTACTCCGCTTGATCGCGGGGAATGCTGCCGAGATCTCAGTCACGGCCACTGTTTCAGACCTAGAGTGGCCAAAACACCTGTACGTTCAATGCAGTTCGTACAGTGAATACAAAAGAGTCGCCCCCATCTTTGAGACATTGGCACACAGCCCGTATCAAGATCGACAAGTCCAATATGACAACAACCGGTTTACGGTCCGTGTATTCTTACACTATGTGGCCGTATTTAGAGTTCTGTCGGAGCAAAGGAGATTAATCAACATGCAGCAGTCTATGATTGATGAGCTTCGTCGCAGACTCGACCGTGTTGAACAGGCTTACGCGGCCAATGCACCATTGACCCTCACCCCAAGACCTCAGCACACGTGGGATTATTGGGCTCAAGCCCATCCAGACCGCCGTCTTGATGCTACACCTCCTCCACCAAGATTTGATGACGAACCAGAGATGGAGATTCCCGCTGCAGCAGAGCCTGAGTTGTAGATTTCCAACGTTTTTGACCTTCTTGGCCGACCGGCCTTTCAGAAGATGTGACATTTTGCCCAGTCATCGCAACAGCCTGATTTTGGCCACATCCCATTGCCCAAAAATCGTTTTCGCCAGAACATTTTCACGTTTGACACTTCAACATTCGGCCGTTCCATGCAGTGCATATCCCATACCATGTTTTCTCACTTTTCTTTTTGTTTGTGGCTTCAGAGCCATGTACGGCCGTTCTCGGTGGGGATCTCGTGGCCGGGGGAAAGTCAGATCCCCAATGACCGTCAGGACAGATGTAGGGACACCAATTTGACATTAGGAGCATCAGAGCTGTGTTATGGCAACAAAGCAGTAAAGGTGGAACAGAAATTCTGAATACATCAGAGTTATGACAGACAACAGAGTCTTGTTAAGAGAATGTTTAGTATGTGCAGGAAGTTAGACAGCAGAGTCTAGACGCCCTGACTGGCAGGTTCATGCGAAGGCTGCATGTGGGCCTGGAGTAGATGAGTTCACCGAGGCACTTCTCTTTTGACTGATTCACTTGTGCAAAAGTGACAGCAAAGGTTGAGAGAAGTTGTGGAATGAAAAGTTGCACTTTGGGATACCAAAATCCCGGAAGTTGCAATCTGACATCAGAGTCGTAGTCCTGTGTTCAGTCACCCCGTGACAGGGCCCTGGATTGAGTGAGAACAAGGCAAGCCAAGATCTTCTTTTGCTCTACTCAGATGTATTGACAGCAGAGTGACGTTTGAGTTTTGCACATCAGTTTAATGGTTGTCAACCAACTCTATAGTCGACCTGTCAGGCCTTTGAACCTGCTCCAGAGGCATCAGAGCCTTCTGGCTTGATAGACGAGGCTAGACCCTCAGAGCACGAAAGGCTTGCAAGGTCTCAGTTCTGACGATCGCCACTAGGGTGATAGGATAGTTGCCATGAGCTTTATAAGTGTCACCGAATGCCTCTTCTGGGTTTGAAGAATTCCGCCTAAACACCTCGTCAGGAACAAGTGCCCATAAGAGCTCCTGGAATCGATAACCAGGACGAGGGCTAGATTCCATCCTTCTATAATGTGATAACAGCATTCACTTTTTGAGTTTTGAACAAAGACCGCATGAACACCCCGTCAGGAGCAGAGATCCGCTCTACTGGCACCTGAGCCTGAGTTGAAGAGGATCCTGGTGGCATCAGAGCTACCACGGGGCGGAGAGGATGTCAGAGCCTCACCAGAAAACTGCCTAGTGGGATCAACTTGCCTTTGTGTGGATTGTTCACCAGTATCTTTATAATCGTCTCGTTGACGAGGCCGAAGGGCAACAAAGCGAAACGGGGTATAGCCCGCTCCCATCAGATGACCTTGAAGAGGTTTGGGTGTTGTTCATGTTCGGTAAGTATTGTGGAAAGAGTTGATGAGATCAGTGTTATTGAGTGAATACAACCTGTTGCCTTGCAGGCCACGCGTTGGAGGTTGGCTGAGTTCCCGGCCTTTGATGATTTCGGATTTGTGGACGGAGATTTTCTGAACCCTGATCATGTGACCGATTATGAGCCGAGCATATCGGACTGGAACCTATAGTAGGGAGTGAACCATCCATGACATCAGACTCCAATGACCGGCCTGTAGCTCAGTCGGATATCAGCTGGAAGAGGTTTGCTCAGTCGAAAATTGTTAGCTCTGATGCGAAAAGATTGAAATCAAGTCTTCAGCTGAAACCCCAGAGCTTGATGAAGAGTTTCGGGGCATCCCCTTCCGATCAGTTATCTGCACTTTTATCGCTGCCTGACTCCTCTCTCAAAGTTCTCGAAGTTCCTTTGAAAAATTTCTCAGAGAGCCCGGAACAAGTTGCTTACAAAGAGAGGATCCTGTTGGCCAGACGAGTGAGATTGACCCGGTCTGATGATGACCTCCGTGACGCCAGTGTGGCGGAGCTGCAGAAGTTGATACTGATTGACCCGCAGGCAACAAGGCTTGGTGATCTTTTGGCTCCAATGGATGCAAAACCCATGACTGAGCTCGAAGTGAGGAAATCCATTGAGCACGCCTTTTCAAAGAAATCTTCAAGCACATTGTACAAAAGAGCCTGTGCCCTCAGCAGGTATGTGGAATGGTTTCGCCAGCTGAATAGGTTAGGGTCACCCTTGAGGATCAAGGAGTACGATGTTTACAGCTACTTGAACCATGTAGACCGAGAAAAAGCGGGGGCGACCGCCTCATCGGGTTTCATAGAAGCTTTGAGATTTCTGGATGGAATCGCCATCTTTACCCATGCGAATCTGGAGGTCGTGCTGTCTCCCCGGGTCACAGGTTTAGCCCACCAACTTTTCATGCAGAAAAAACCCTTGCAGCAAAAAGACCCTTTGCCGTGCAAAATTGTGAAGGAGCTGGAGGCCCTCCTTGTACGAAAACAAGATGATATCCAAGTGGTCATTTTGGGACAACTACTCTGGTGCTTCCACAGCGGTAGCAGGTGGTCTGATGCAATGAGGTTGAAGTCTCTGAAGATGGAAAAGCAGGAGACGGTGAGCTTGATAGTAGGTGATGCATTAGGTTCAAAAACAAGTGCAAGCAAGGAGTCCAAAACCCGTTTGATCCCGTACGTGGCGATTGGCTCTGGAATCAGTGCCTTGAACTGGGGTGAACTGTGGTTGGATGCAAGAGCGTCCCAGTTGGGGCGTGACCCTGAGCCATTCTTGCCGACGTTCAGTTGTCGTACAGGGAAATGGGGGGACACCCCAATGAGTTCAACTGAGGCTACAGGTTACCTGGTGGATTTTATCACCGCGATCCTTCCCTTGATGGGGGACGGATACAAGATAAACTTGAAAGCATTGGGGACCCATTCTCTCAAAACTGGATTGCTCACAATGGGATCTACCAACGTGCAATTTTCCCTCAGTGATCGCCGCGTGCTGGGGCATCATATAGCTCCAGGGGATAGGAGCCCATTGACCTATTCCCGTGAAGCATACACGGCGCTGTACGGAAAGGTTCTTGCCTGTTTCCGTGACATCCAGAATGGACCCGGATGCATCACCCCTATCTAGAATCCTAGAAGCCGCAGACCACTTGGCTGAAGGGAAACATCATTCTGCTCCTCACATGACAGGAGACCTTCAGGCAGAAAGTATAGAAGAAATTTGTGAGATATCGTCAGAGTCCAGTGAGGAGGCGTTCGACTTAGTCGAGGTCTGTGACGATGGATCACAAAAACCGAAACGATGCCCATTTCCAGCCTCCGGGTCTTGGGAGTGTATTGTCCACAAAAAGAGTGGTATTGTACATTGCCTTCAGTCACCCACCTTTACGTTTTGCGGCCGGCCTTATTCGGCAAATTATGTGAAGCTAGATGAAGCCATCATAGAGGAGATGGAGTGTTGTATCCTTTGTGGAAAGCAATTGGGAGCCGGAGTAGAGTGACCGAGCGAAAGAGTCAAAAAAGGAAATCCAGCCGATGATACCACATGTGCAATCAGTCCAAGTGAACATTTCCTTGTGAGCAATGTGCTTGAAGAAAGTGAAATCAAAGCTGCATATGCCTGTCTCAGCTTAGGATCGAAGAAAAATTGTCCCTCAGAAAGTTCATAATCCTCCCTTTAGAGCCCCCATGGCGTTGGTTTTGGCGTTTGCCGCGGTTTTCACTGAGTGGATGGAGGGTGACTTGACCAAAAGACAGGAGTACATCGCCAGGGTCGAAGTGCTGGCCGATTGCCTAGCCCGCATTGTGAGACAAATGGGGCTATCATGCTTGAATGAGCACTTGACAGTCCTGTGGGTGATGGTGCGTAGGATGTTGTGCGTGTGTAGAGGATTGCAACTGGAGCAGACCGAAGCTATCAGAGCTGAGTCCATGGGGGGGCTTCCCTTGCACATGAAAGGGTTTCTGACCCTCACCTTGATTCCAGTGGAAGTACTCCTGCCTGAAATTGTTCAAACAGAAGATGTGCTTCAGGAATGGTTGCTCCTCGCACGTTATGACAGTGAACTTGAAAACATCCTAGAGCTGGTCTGGTGCACCCTGCAAGACATCAGGGCAATCATTAACGCCCTTGGAAGACGCAACTAGTTATGACCTTCATCCGCGAGACGCCAAAAAAGGGGGGGTAAGACAGCCGAGATGCAGAGAGTGACATCCACAATCACATCGCCAGTCATCCATTGGTGCAAACAGATGCATTGATGTGCTCCTCCAAGTCATGGAATCAGATCCATGTTCTGTATGTGACTTCAGGCTCAAGATGACAAATGAGTCACCTAAATAAAACAATGCTTAGCAGACCAAGAGTTGGTAAAAAAAAGCCTTGAAGTAAATTTTTAACCAACATCCAAATGCCATGGCCAAATCAGAGCTTGGCAGCTAATGTGAACCACCACGTCAGAGGGAACGCATCCTTGAATATATATATATATATATAAGTCAACCCGTTTTAGCAACGACCGTGCCCGATGGCGGCCATGTTGGATAGTCAAGCCACTTTCAAGGAGCGCATGAACCAGTTAGGAGTCGAAGAAGCTCTTCAACAGGAGTTGCAGGCAAAGGGATTCAACACATATGGCAGTCTCGCTTTTGCAGTTTCGACTACCCCACAGCAGATCACAGATGCAGTGCTAGACGCATGGTTATCTCAGGTGACAGACAGAACCCTTTCAGCATTCCAGATGTCTTGTGTGCGCAGACTTGTCGTTGAATCGCATGCCCTGGCTCTTAGTGACTTGCAGAGAAAGGTAGAGACTCCTGNCCTTTCAGCATTCCAGATGTCTTGTGTGCGCAGACTTGTCGTTGAATCGCATGCCCTGGCTCTTAGTGACTTGCAGAGAAAGGTAGAGACTCCTGCCGACACATCCACGACCACCAGGAAATTGCCCGTAGCTGAGAGACAGACTAGGCAGAAAGAGCAGGAGGAAAAGCTGGAAGGTATCATCTTTTCCCCGGAGGTGACACCCAGTCATGCTTTAGTAGACCTGTGTGTGAACATGTTGGAGCACGGTGTTTTGACATGGATCAAACCGGAAGAGTGCACGTCTCGAGCTCACGAAATCCAAAGCTTGAAGAAAGACGCAAAAGTAGCCATTGACGCTGATGGCAGTATCAAAGTTAGCTCCAAAGCAGCCACTCTCTCCTGCAGTGTCACATCAGAGCTGGATCTTAGAAATGCGTTCCAGCGCAGGTCGCTTGCTTTGGATCAGGCCAAGCTTTGTTCGTTTCGAGAGATTGAGAAANGCTGGATCTTAGAAATGCGTTCCAGCGCAGGTCGCTTGCTTTGGATCAGGCCAAGCTTTGTTCGTTTCGAGAGATTGAGAAATGGGTGCAACATCTTTTCCTCTCACATGAAAGATCCCAACCTCCAGGGTTCTCATCCGTGACGCTTCAGCAGATTACCGAGTGCGACAAGCAGATGTTCATTAGGGCATCCAACAGCTTGGTTGGGAATTTGCAGTCAGAACCTGGAGCTAAAGAAACCCCTCTAGACAAGGAGATCCAGAATCTGAGGACATTGCCTGAGCTCATGCCTTATCTCATGCCAATGCAAGCCAAATCAGTGGGCAAGCCTTCTCCGACTGCCAATCAGCCGCCTAAGCGACCACCTGACAATGGGAATGCCAAAGGTAACCCCAACAAATATCGCAAAGGCAAGGGCAAAGGTAAAGGTGCCTACAAAGGCAAGTCCAAGACCGGAGGACTTGATTTACCTCCGGGGTGTGTAGCAGAGACCCCAGAAGGCAAGCCACTGTGTTTTGCATTCAACAGAGGAGTGTGCGGATTCAAGGGCACTGGCCCTCGTTGTCAAAGAGGCTTCCACCTGTGCTTCAAACAGAACTGCCACAAGCCGAAGCCATACCATGAATGCAGTCACTCAACTGAGTGACTACAGCCGCCACCGCACAGAAAGCCCGTTTCACCTCAGCAACCGTTTGCAGTTGAGATTTGTTGTGGACAAGCATCCCTTTCAAGGAGTCTTTTGGACAAGGGCTTTTCGGTTTTGTCAGTGGACCACGTTATGCACAACCCTGAGGCTCCCGTTACCTTGCTAGATCTCACAAGTCAGAGTGACCAATCCATTTTGGAGGACATCATGCATAGCAGACCGCCGGATTACATCCATTTAGGTATGCCTTGTGGGACCGCCTCTAGAGCCCGTGAACGGCCTATCGCTAAAGACAAGGTCAGGCAAGGGGCGCCTCAGCCCATTCCACTTCGATCAGCCCTGCAACCTTTAGGTTTGCCACATATCGATCCAAACAGCACAAACGGTATCAGACTCAGAAAAGCCAATATTTTGTACAGTTTTGTGGTCAATATCTTGCGCATTGCTATGCGATATGGATCCATAGTCAGCCTTGAGAACCCACATAGGTCTTGGTTTTGGGCCGCAGTTTTGATGTATATCAAACAGACGGGAGACGCAGAATTACTGAAGTTTTGGGATTCCCTCACAGAAGTTTTCTTTCACAATTGCTGCCATGGTGGCCAAAGACGCAAAGGCACAAGATGGAAATCCTCCCCTGGAATCTTCTCAGCTTTGCAGGCCACTTGCCAAAATGACCATGAGCACTTGCCATATCAAGTGCTCTCCTCAGATGCCGGCTGGACCTTTGACACCTCGATGGAAGCTGCTTATCCCAAGCTTTTAACTGATCGAGTGACTCATTTAGCGCAGTTGGCTTTGCAATCAAAGGGTTATTCCTTCGTAACTCCAGCAAAGCCACGCATTAACACCTTGGCCAGCCAGCACCGGCAGCATCGACAAAGACAGCAACTCATCCCTGAGTATCGCAAAATCACTTGGATTGCGCCGGACACACCTCTTACGGAGTGGCAACACCACATTCCTTCTTCTCAACGGGGGAAAGTCCAAGAAGGAGAGGACATTCACCTTGAACAAGATCAAATTCTAGTGGGGACCTGGCATACTCCAGAGGAATTTGTGGAGAAGGCGTTGAATGCCACCCATCCAATGGACGATACATCCGTAAGCTTGGNCAAATTCTAGTGGGGACCTGGCATACTCCAGAGGAATTTGTGGAGAAGGCGTTGAATGCCACCCATCCAATGGACGATACATCCGTAAGCTTGGTGACTTTGGAAGCAATCCAGTTTGTGGTGAACAATGACCCCAGACTGGTGGAGATCGAGAGAAAGAAGAACCTCCTGAAGGCAGGAATACTTGCCAAGCAGCTCGAATCTCAAGAACAGAAGCTTCACCAATCCTTAGCACGGCCTGTGCAGAGTGTCGTGAAAGGCAAGAAGCTCCTGTTGTGGAAGCAGTTGTTGGAAAACTTGGCATATGATGACATGGAGGTGGTGCACTTTATGACAAGGGGAGTTCCTCTAGTGGGAGCACATGACCACCCTGAGGTGTACCCGCTGAAGATCAAGCCAGCCGTGTTGACCGAAGCAGAACTCCGAGACAATTCACAACACAGCAGAAAAGCTCTGATAGCAAGACGCCCTCAAACGGAAGAGCCAGGGTTTGCAGCTCACTTGGTGGAGACGGCCAAGGAGGAGAAGGAGTTGGATTTCCTAGAGGGGCCTTTTTCTTCGGAGGAGGAGGTGTCTGACTACTTTGGCCATGAGAACTGGCGGGTCATCCGAAGGTTCGTCATTCAACAGGGCCAGAAGCTGAGACCGATTGACGATGGACTGGAATCTCAGATCAATGCTGCCTACTCTTCCACTATCCGCCTTGACCTCCAAGACGCGGATTATGTCATTGCTATGGTCTTGGAGTTGAGCAAATGGCCTGGATTGGGGTGGTGTAGAAAAACATTAGACGTGTCGAAAGCCTACAAACAGCTTCCGATTCTGCCAGAGCATAGGGACCTGGCTGTTGTACATTTCAAAGACGAGTCTGGAAAGCCAGTTTTTTACGTACCCAATTCTCTCATGTTCGGCTCCACTGCAGCGGTCTTTGCATTCAATAGAGTAAGTCGGTCGCTTTGGTTCTTAATCAACAGATACCTCCGGGTTCCATCGGCCGTCTATTTTGACGACTTCCCAATGTTCGCCCCTCAGACCTCCGCATCTGCGGCTGACGAAATAGTGTCTGACTTCCTGGACCTATTGGGGTGGAGGCATGATCGAACAGGACCGAAAGGTAAGCCATTTGGGTTTTCATTTGATGTGCTTGGACTGACACTAGACCTGAGTGACATTCCTCGAGGAGGTGGTTTAGTCTTGAAGAACAAAGCTGGGAGAGTCGACAAAATTTGCCAGAAGATCGAAGAGGTCAGAACCAAGGGATATCTTTCTCTCACAGAGGCGCAGGAACTGCATGGGTTGTTGAACTTCGCTACAGGGTACTTTGCAGGTAGGTTTTTGAAATATGCGTGTTTCAAGATCTTTTCGTTGGTCTCCAAGGACGGATACAAGCCACCTGGTTTGCAGCAGTGGTGTGAGGACTTGTTGACCCTCCTGAAAGCAGCACAACCCCGGACCATTCCCTTGAGCATAGATACTAGGACCGTTGTGGTGTTTACTGACGGATCATGGGAATCCGGAGTAGCAGGCATTGGGGCATGCTTGTATGATGAGTCCCACGAAACTCGCTTGGTCATCCAAGACAAGGTCGCCGCTGAAATGTTGGACCTCTGGAAGGACCTGGTGGGAGACCACTTGATTTGCCAGGTGGAGCTCTACACAATGGTTTTGGTCCGTTGGGAATTCCAAGATCTCCTTTCCAAGAGGAGAGTGCTCCTTTTTGTGGACAACAATTCGGCTAGGGGAGGAGTGGTCAAAGGTAGATCATCTAGTCCGACCATGGATGATTTGCTTAAAGGCTTCTTTTCAGCTGAAACTCACAAACCGTCCTTTTGGTGGGTTGAAAGAGTCCCTAGCAAGAGTAACCCAAGCGATGCACCTTCGCGATTCGAAGGAGAACAGGCAGCAAAGGAATGGGGGGCTGATTTTCGCCTTGGCTTCAGGAGCAGCAAAGCTCTAAATGCATGGTTGATGAAAACAGCCAGTAGCCGAAAGACCCTATACCAGCAGGCGTGATCGGAATAGAAGGGGGAATGTCATCCGATCTATCATCACATGTGTCATCAGAGACACCTTCCCAGGCGAAAGCATGAATCGCTGTGACATCCAGATAGATCCAACCTGTCGAAACTTCGAAGCGTGTGTTCCCCCGATCGGTGAAAAAGAAACACGGACACTCGACGCCGCAAAAACAGATTCGTTTGAAGACAACATGTGCATGAGCAGGTGCTGAGGTTTCTTTGGATCGAGGTTTAGTGATGAGAAGGGTTCTTACACGTAGTGGACGACACTTTCTCAGAAATAAACCGAAGACAGTCCGAATATAATTATGAGGAAACGTCCAAAGAAACCAAAAACCAATTTCAAACAGAA
>BGPT01003019.1:21098-44583 GCA_003297045.1 Symbiodinium sp. clade C Y103
AATCCTTGGAAAATTGAAGAAAACCATTGGTTTTGAAGCATTTTGCACCATTTGGAGGCTGGAAACCTGCCAAAATCCCAGAAATCAGAAAAAAATCATAAAAAAATCATAAATGAAATTCCCACGCCACTTCTATTTCATCAAACACAATTCATAAAAAAATCATAAAAAAATCATAAATGGAATTCCCAGGAGCCCNAAATGAAATTCCCACGCCACTTCTATTTCATCAAACACAATTCATAAAAAAATCATAAAAAAATCATAAATGGAATTCCCAGGAGCCCTACCCCCATACTCCAAATCATAAATGAATTCATAAAAAAATCTTAAAAAAATCATTAAAAAAATAATTCTTGTATTTGGGCCTCAGGCTAGTTTTGAACATCATAATCTTGGCTCTTCTCACCTCTGCTTTTCAACTGTCCATATTGTCGGAAGTTTCACTTCTAAACTTCCTTCGATCATGCGTACGCATCTATGTCTATCTCTATCGTTATATCAGAAACCTGAGATCCTTGGAGCTGAGATGAGTCAAGGCGTGCGGGAATGCCGCATGTGCCGATGTGTCGAGGCACACGGGAGGCATTTGACTGGCCAATGCCTGAGCAGTGTGATCGCAGAAGCTGAGCAGAAGGAGCTGCACCAACTCGAGGCCAGGTAAACACTTGAAGCATCTCAGAGCATTTTGGAACATTTTGGAGCCAGGAATTGAACTCAGGGAACTGACTTCTGTCTTTTTCAGTTCGGTTGCTGAATTCTAGTCATTAAGCTAGCTCAACAAATTGGCCAGAATTTCATCCAAGCGCGTGCATCCATTGTTGGCCAGTCGGATGCCACTATTCAGCAGTCATATCAATTGTATACTCAATTGTCATAGGCTGGTCATCAAAAATTCGTCCCGATTCGTCCCGATGCGTCCCGATTCGTCCCGAATGGCTGGAGGCAACACTCTTGCAACGACTTGGGAGTCCTTTGTGCTCACCGTGTCCAGCCCTTGCAGACTTGGCTGCAGCACCGACTGTGCACGAGCGAACATACGCAACATGCCATTTGCAAAGAGACCAGCACATGGAGGATGACTTCAATTCCAGACATGTAGAAAAGCAACAAAGATGGATGATATGGCAGCTTAATTCTTCGGCGCTCTTTGATGCTCCACAATTTGGGTATTGAACATTGTCCCCGTTGTCCTGTGAATTCAACTGGGAAAGCACCTCTCTCAGGAGAAGCTAGGCGGATTGAAGACGTTGTGGAAGATGTGCCGAAAAGACACGCATCGCCCGAATTGCTGATAGACTCTGATAGGTATGTACCACTTCTTTCAGCCTGGCCATACTTTTCAGTCTTGCCTTTGGCTTCGCGTCATTTCAGATCAAGAAACAATTCCGAAAATAAACACTGCTTCAAAGATCGCAGAGAGATGAGAAAAGACCATTAAAACATTAAACAAAAAACAGAAAAAAATCAGAAAAATCGAGAAAAACACTCCATGTGCCACTTCTGTTTTTGCCCTTTGGCTCAAGTGACTTTTCAAGCTGCACTCCTTCCGCTTGCGGCGATTCGTGCGGGATCCTGGCATATGCCTTCCCGCCTGTCAGGGACAAGAGGGATTTCATTATGCATCGGAAAATAGAGACGAAACATGATGGCACCGTAGTGGCAAGGGAAGAGGTGCAAAAGTGTGGAGAGACCAATAGAAAGGCACCAGATTTGAAGCACCATCTCCCAGGAAAATCAAAAGCGAAAAGGGACAGAGGGAAAGGTTGTGAGACAGATGCGCAATGATGCGCACTTACCAGTCGTTATTCTGAAGCTTCACACCCTGAATTCGTTTGGCCATAACCGCCGGATGTTGCCGTCTCAAGCAGCTTTTGGCCTTGGTTGACAAAGCAGTGACAAAGCATTGATTGTCCTGAGAGACTGCGCAGACTGCGCAGACTGCGCTCAGAGCAAAGGAGTTCTGAACATGGCCTCGAGCTGATGCAGAAGTTGGCACACACAGGCTGAGATGTTTAGACAGGTTTAGACAGGTTTCATGTTGAGGCCTTGGAACGCTCAAGAGTTTCATTGGGATTCATAGGGTTTGGTCTTGAGTGATATTGAATATCATTGAATTATGTTGAATGATATTGAGATGTTGGAAATTTGGACAGAGCAGACAGTCTAGCACACGTTGTGACTTTAGCACACGTTGTGACAAGCCTTGCCATGGCTTGAGCCATGGAGCCGGGCGACGAAATCGGGACGCCGATCCCACCGAGAGCTGAGAAAACAGCCACTGCCTTTGCGTCTTGGCAGATCACGGCAGAGCGCATCGCGTCGCATCGCGTCGCATCGCGTCGCATCGCGTCGCATCGCGTCGCATCGCCATGTGCCACGGACATGGCGCCCACGGCGCCCACCAAGGCTCCCAGGCTGCGGTCTCAAAAGTCTGAAAAGGGAGATGGCGCCCTGCAGTCTCAAAGGCAGCGTCGCCCTTAAAGCCCTGCGATCGTCCTGGCTTCGGCAAAACTCTGATGACATTTGCAGACAAGCCGCCAGATATGTGGACAACAAATTATGGAAGCATACATTCATGTAGTAGGTCGTAATGTAGGTTCAACATAGATGTGAGGTAGATATGACGTGTTCGTATCTCTGAGTCAAGGTTTTGATGCTGAATTCGATCGATTGGCAAGGACAGTCACATCCAACTTGACCACTACGATCGATTTCTTGAAGCCTGGGGCTTGGACTGTGCTTGTGCACCTTTTGTTTTGCATTTGTTTGTGTTAGTTCAGCAATCATTCCTGCGTGGTTTCAAACAATTGCTGTTCTCAATCCAACCAATTTTATGATGAACATAGTTTTGGAATACATAGTTTCGCTGCCAACCACGTGTGGTTTAAATCATATGTGAACCATTTTGATGGGGAAATGCGTCACTACCCAACACGTCAATGTGGGTTTTAGCCACAGAAATATGCTTTGAACATGAACCAACATGGAGGTTTCACCAGCAATGATCTCAAGCGACAAGGTCCAAGCTGTCACAGGATAAACCATGGAAAAATATCAAATCAGAGAACGTTGAGTAAACATTCTGCAGTTTTGAGCTCAAGATCAGCTACATCTCAATCTCAACGTTGCCATCAGCCCTGGGTGTCATGGGAGATTTGCGCATGGTGCATGCCCTGGGTTTGGAGATTCCTTCCAGACGTCTCCTTGAAAAACTCAGCGACTTTCAAGTGGATACCTGGGAAGCATACAGAAACCACGGTTTTCTTTTTTAAAGTGTGGTTACTGGAATCATTGGATGCTATTGGATGGGTATTTCCACAAAAAAAAATATGCATATTATACATATGTATATGATTTGTATATGTGTGTGTAGTTGTTTTTATATATGTATCTATACAGTAGTCTATACATGTATAAAAGTAGACACAGTAAAGATGTTATGGTTTTCACCGCCTCACTGGCCGAGCCCCATGAGGCCTGGCCTGAATCCTTCCCCGCCAGCCCTTTCCAGTTTAGGACTAAGATCAAGGTATTGGTGTAAGGATGTGTAAGGGAAAACCTACAGCAAGCCATGGTAATCCAATGATAAGATACTTTGGAATTGCCTGCAAAAACACCAAGTGCGGTCACCTGGCAATTCACCCAGGAGCATGTGGTGCCCATGGCGCCCAACCGTTGCGTGGGACCTCGTGACGCTCCAAACCAAGCTCCGAACGTGGTCCATGGGGCTGCAGTCGAGGCCCAGGTAGACCCTGACGCGGAGGCTGATGCTAATCTGGACATTTCAAAGGCCTGCGGGAAACGGGTAAATCAAGGAAAGTTTATGCTGGAATCAGTTTTTGAAGCTTTTCTTATTTTTTTCACCTAGAGTCTCCATTGTAAGACAAACTTGTGCTTCCCATTCTTCCTGCTGACCTGGGGCTTTAAGGATTCCGAAATATATGATGGTTCAAGAGTTCTGCGCAAGTACGTCCCTCTACATATGAATATGTATTTCATACATATACATATATATATATATATGTATAGATACTTGCACATGTACAAACAGCATACGAATAATAATAATAATAATAATAATAATAATAATAATAATAATAATAATAATAATAATATATATATATATATACATAGACGTATTCATACACTCGTACATGAATGTATATTTATATACATGGTATTTGAATAAATCTATATATGAATACATTTACATATGTTTATATACACAATGTATATGTATGTATAGAGATGAATATACACTGTATATCAATCCGTACATAGTTCTTGCATGTATTTACATTGTATATGAATATATGTGTACAGTGTATATGTATGTGTATGTATGTGTATATATATATGTATACACATATATATATATGTATATTATAGGATCAAGGCTGGGGTTCCCCGGAGCTTCGAGGAACTTTCAGTCTATACAGTCTATACAGTCTATACAGGTGGGTGGGGGGATGCGGGGGGGGGTGTAAGAACGTCATGATGTTGTTACTTTGACGATGTTGTTACGTGGAAGATGTTGTTACGTGGCGGAAAGCCTCGCCAGAGTTGGGAAATCCCAACTGAGAAGACTGGGACAGTGGAGGGGAGCCAAAACTCTTTGGAACATCGCAACATTTTATCAGCTTTCTACATTCATCGAAAGCCCAGTCTTCAATCTGTCCTCGAAGCTTTGCGTTGCCACAGTCACAAAGTGAACGGAGCCATGGCCCCCACCAACAACTTCAAAGCTGCGTTGTGGACTTGATGCAAAAATGCCGATCTGCATGTCGCCCATGGTTCTCCAATGAATTATGAAATTTTCCTATCTTCCAATCAGAGCTCCAAATTCTGTAAATGCGCAATTGCAATGGTTGCTACAACACACCCCTTTGGTCGCAAAACAAACTGATTCAAACTTCCTGATTTTCATTCCACCATACCTGGAACATGTTGTCCGCGAGATTCATGTATTTAAACAAACTTCAAAATCATGGAACACCACGAAATATTGCAAAATACAGTAAACAATGGCATTTATCACGGCAACCAGATTCCGATCTCATTGCATTCCGGGGAACCCCCAGCCTTCACCGTATGTGTGTGTGTATATATATATACACACATGCACTGTATGTACATACACGCAATGTCCTTGCATTTATTTCTATACAATGTAAATGTACATATCCATTGTGTATCTATATACATATATATTTAAACACTATGTATGCACGTCTCTATAATTTACAGGTATATAGATTTATACAGTATATATATATATGTATACACGGTATTCATACGCACATATCTTCATACTGCATATTGAAATATACAACCACACACTAGCAAGGCCAACGCACAAAATGTTTGCCCTCCAAAATTTGTAGCGTGAGGTGACGAGAGATGGTGGAGATGGAGATTGTGAAGAGTTTGCTAATGATCAGCGCCCGAAATAGGAAGTACATGAGGGTCACATGAGCCCTTCAAGGTGGGCCCCCCAAAGGTTGGGATAGCCTCCATGATGGGGAATTTGGATAAGGATACTTAAGAAAAAACCCATGGGTTAATTTCGTGTATTTTCAAACAAACCCAGATGAACTGGTTGAAATTAGCAGGCTAACTGGTGTTGAAAAGAGAGACGACCATAGCTCATGGGGGTTATAAACCGACTTGCAACTCGGGGGTCCCACCTTGTGACAGATGTCAGCCCTGCATTCTTAACACTAAAATTTAGGTGTGTTTGACAATTTGGTACACCATTTCATCCTCTTCATCATCAATTTCCCCCATTAAAATGGCCATTTTGTGGTCAACAAAAAAATACAGGAACACATTTGCCAATTCTAACTGGTACCCAATGGTACCTCCATATTGGATGTTAGACCTGGGAGCCTGGGGGTATAAAAACTCGGTTGACATTGGAGTTCAGTGATTCCGTGTGCCGTCGATGGCGTCACGTCTCTCGGACTTTGTCGGAAGAAGATTGTAAGTCCTGAGGGATCCTCAATCCTCTGCGTCCATGATGTTCCATCGATTTAAATTCCAAAGTAATCATATTCCACCCATGTTCCAAATCTTCAAACATGTTCAAACTCACCAGATTACCAAGCTGCCCAGCCATTGTTTCCTTGTTTTGACGCCCCGCCTCAATTTCAATGGCTACACCATGCCCGCGGTGCTCTCGTTCGGCGCGCAGCAGCCCCCATTTGGGGCCTCGAGGTAGAGCGTTCCTTTGATTTCTGGACAGGAAAACAATCCAAACAACTGATTTTCTAAAAAGAGAAAATGGGGAAACCAACCATTTGAGATGCCATGCAACTCGCAAAAACAATTGCGACACCTGTTGTTTTCATACCACAATGGACTAGAACATGCTCTGATGTTTATTTCAATCCGTTTGTTTTTCCACGTTGACCCGCATTTCCAAATTTCAGGATGGGACATGGGGTTGAGACCCCAAGAAAAGGTGGTGAATTTCAGGAAATTAACCATCGATAGAATGGTGATTGTAAAAAGAATGTTCACGGATTATAGATGTGGTATGAACAGGATATAGCAGGATATAACAGGGATACAATACTCATTTGGGGATTGGTCAAAACCAAATATTTTTGCAGATTGAAGGATGACCATCACAATCTCTGTGAGATGATTGACCATAGATTGTAGTTAGGAGAGAGCACCCCAACATTGCCGGAAAAAAAAACAGCTGAATTCTTAGCATTCAGCAGGATTTTGTCTGAAATAGAAGGAACCCAACCAGGTCAACCAGTAGCGGCCCAGTTGAATTTAGACAGCAAGATCTTCCAAGACGGGTCTCGGAGGTTTGCACCTGGAAGATGTCATGATGTCGAGACATTGTGGATAGGTAAAACTCAGCAAGTTGTGACCAACCAGCGGTCGACCTCACAATCATTGGATTGGTTTATACAAGAGAAAGAATACACGAGCCCCCTATGTTTGATGGTTAAAACCAGGGCTTCCTCTAGATTTCCCTTAAACCAATCCAATGACACAAAAACTGTTGGTTCGCATCAATCAGTAGGGTTACCTCACAATGGGCAAACCTTTCGGGTTTCAGGAATGGGAATATGATTATGATTGAATAGGGCCACAATGGTTTATTCCTGGTCCATTCATGGGCCAATAGCAAAAGTGAAGGTGATATTACTTGGGGAAATCAGAGTGATAAGTTTCGCAGATCAATGGTCCAATCACTGAAATTCAAGGTACCATTGCCGGCTTTTAGCATACTTCTTCGCATAAGCCATAGATCCTAAGCGATAGGTACCTCCACTATGAGTACCTGGACTTCTCCTCATTAGATGTCTCATGTACGCATTGAAGTGCGGGTGTACATGGATGTTGTTTTGAGAGCCACTTCTGACTCATAGTGGTACATGTAGACCGCAGGTGTCGAGTGTTCTAAAGATCCATATGAAAGCCTCAAATCTGCACTGAAACTATTTTTGGGAATCAATATAGAGGTTTCTAAAGTCATGAAGGTACCCTCAAATCATCCAAGTCACTCACTAGACCATTCTAGTACTGAAACCCATGGTTTGGGGATCTTCCATTTGAAGAACCCCCTACATAAACATCCCCAGTAGTTGCATGGAAATGTTGGAGGAAAACCCACTATGGGTCACAGCCATGGGTTTGCAAATCGACATGTCCAGATGCAAAAATCGCCAGGGACTCCGAAATTGCGGGCGACAGCAGGCAGTGATACTGGTATCTGACACCAGTAAGGCACAAGGCTCCAAATACGGATGAAGAACAGGGTACCCCTTGGTCGTCCAATGGTTCAAAAATGGTCAAAACCTTCTGCGTTTGAATAAAACCACCACAAATTGGGGTTCAATCAGTTCAATCCCAGTCTTTCCGCAGACAAAGGACATGGATGGTTCAAATCAAGCCGACGGTGAAACCAGCCAGAACCGGAGAAGAATCTCATAGAATCTCAACAAAAAGAGTGTTGTATGTGTTGTTGTACCTGTTGAAAAGATGGATTTCTGTAGCTAAGATGACCTCACTGCGCCGTGATGGGGTTGCCGTATGTTGCCGTGTTTGAGCCGTCGCATGAGCGTGTTCGTTGTGCCTGGACCTAGCCTGGAACGCCCAGCGTTGAGTGTTTGAAGGAGTGTATTGCTGGTGGCAGTGGTGCAGCTGATGGTGTTCATTCAACATAGGTAGGTAGTTTACAAATGGATTGCAAAACCAATTGAAAAGCAATTTTTGTGCCAAAGTTGATTGACAAATTCACTGAATTTGAGGATATCTGCAGCATCCCTATTTTTGGATAGATATCATCCCTAAAATGGGGACCACTTGAGGTTGGTGCTTGTTGGTGAAATCAGAGGGAATCCCCGAAATGGTTTGTTTCAGGGTTGAGACATCCTTGGATTGTGAATCTAAATGGCCAGTCCATTGGTCTATCCCAATGGATTTTGAAGTTTGTCCCATACCCATACCTCTTCTACTCGTACCTTTTGCTGGTATTATCCCAATCTTTCATTGCAAGATCCGAATCCATCAAACTGGAAACCACCATAATTTTCTGGTTTCGTTCCAAAACTGAATCCTTGTGTGGGAAGATCGTCAGGTTTTCCCATAATTTTTGGATCATTTTCCCATTCTCCAAGGTCTTTCCATAATTTACAGTACTTTTCTCGCACCAAACATGTTTCTCGGACTGCCATTTTCAGGATCGCCAGGCCATCTCCGGCCACATCCCGCCAGATGGGTGCAGCAATTGATGGGCTTTGCTTCGAGATGCTCCATTTTCCATATGGAAATCCATCAAACATCGGTGAATAAAGAAAAGGGAATACACATGAATATATATATATATATATGTATACATATTCTTTTTGGGGGGTCCTTGCGCAAATCCAAGCTTCAAAAGTTCTTGCAGCATCCAGATGTGCTTAGAAGGAAAAGTGGCGAGCTGCAGTGCGACTCAGTGCGACTCTTCAGTAAACATGGGGATTTCACCTGCAACAATGATCCCAAGCGACAAGGGCCAAGTTTGCCCAGTTTTCATGATTCGCAGTGATTCCATTTTGCCAAGCCAGATGATTAAGCTGATTCTTGGTGGTTCAGGGTAAGAAAGGATTGAGCAGGTTGTTCAGTTGTTTTCTCTTTTGCAATAGATTGGAGGTTTCCTAAGGGAGGGCCATGTTTTTTTTGACTTATTTTTTTCCAGTCTGGCGTGTGTTTTTTGCGACTTTTGTTTTCTCGGCTTCTTAGCTTCTTGGCTTGTTGGTCTTTGTTGTTTTTGGCTTCTTGTTCTTTTTGGCTTTTGCTGTTTCTTGGCAGTATGCTGCAACTGCTTTTGCGGCTTTTGTGACTTTTGTGGCTTCTGTGGCTTTTGTTGCTTTTGTGGCTTTTGGGTTCTTTGCCCCTTGGCTTTTTTTTGGCTCTTTGGCTTTTGCGGCTGTTTGGCTTTTGCAGCTTCTTGGCTTTTGTAATTAGCCTTTCTCAGCTTCTGTGGCTTTTGCAGGTTTTCTGGATTTCCGCGGCTTTGTTTTGGTTTCGATAATTTCTACTACATGTACCTTATATGCAAGCCTTTGGAAACTACATGTAAGCATGTAAAGTACATATAAACTGCACAGAAACTACACGTAAACTATATACATAGAAACTACATGAAATATTAACTGCGTAGAAGACACACACATGTATATATATATATACACATGTATATATATATATATGACATATTTGTAGGACATGTCCCAAATCATTCCAAAAACTACAACATCCTGATGCAAAAACACAAACGATCTCCAAAAACGAAGGCTGGGCAGTTTTAATGAGAAACAGTTTGCTTGTTGAATCTGTTCACCGACAATGACTATATCTATTTGATTTTTATTCTGCAACCGTTTCATGCCTGTCAGAATTTTACTTCTCAGCTTATGTGCATGCTCTTGTGAGGGGAATTGACACATGTTTTCAACAAGTGTCCTAAACTAGGCCTTTTTTAAGTCCTACAAACTGCATTTCAAAACTTGTCGAAATTTGTTCCCAACTATATCTACTTGATTTGTGTTTCACCACGGCCGCATGACTGTCACGGTTCTGCCTCAACCTAGGTTCCATGTGTTCACAAGATGCATGTTGTGCAGATAGACACCCTGAGCACCATATTCAACCTACAGCATTACATGGGGGAAAAAGTATTGTAATTCTGCTTTGGGGGGAGGTGCTGCGCCCTTGTTCCCCCCGATCCCACCCTCCCGCTTCCTTATTTGAATCCAAGCTTGTGCTACTACGTATATATATATATATACATATGTATGTATATATATATATACGCATACTTATAGATAATCATGTATACACACACAGATACATATACTTTACATATTCATAGAAAAAAAAGCATATCTTGTATCCCTAAATACACCTTGATCCAGCCTAAAGAAACCTTTAACCAACCCTAAAGAGACCCTAAGCCAACCCTGATTAACCTTAGACCCACCCTTGTAAACCAAACCCTAAGTATATCTTAAATAAACTCTATGATGACATCCGATGAAACTACTTCCACCCAACACAGTTGTGCCTTAACCCTACATTGTACATGTTCTACATGTTCACAAAGGTACAGGAGAATAGGTATTGTCATTCTGCTTCGAGGGGAGACGATGCGCCCTCCCGACCCAATCCCACCCCTTCTGCTTTTTTACTTGAATCCAAGCTGGCTCACTGAAATACACTTTCTACTGGTTCAGGCTTTTGAGGGTCCATCGGTGGTGTTGCTTTGTCTTATTGGTGTTTCTTGGCGTCTGTGTGTGGTTTGCTCATGTGGTTTTGCTTTTTGCTTGGGGTGTGGCTTTTGCACAGCTTCTCCTTTTGTTGTGGTTGTTTGTGGCTATTGTTGTGGCTTCCAAAACATGCAAGCGTGTAGGTCCCTTCTTGCTTCATGTTTTAGGAGCCCAGTGGGACTTCAAACCATCCAACACATGAGAATCAATGAGAACCATTGCAACAACAATCAGAACCAGTGCAAAACAATGAAAACCATGTACAAGTCCTTTGAACACCATGGAAAAAAGCAATGGACACCATGTAAAAAAGATCAATGAAACACATGTAAAAATCAATGAACACCATGGAACAAATCAATGCACACCATGAAACAAATTAATGAACACCATGGACATATATGTATCAAACCAGCCAGAACCCGATGAACACCATGGAAAAACATATGAAAGTGCAAATGAAAGATTTAGCTCCAAAATGCAACAAAAAACAAGGAAAAGGTCACCAGACTGAAAAAAACATCCCCACCCCCCAAATTTAAGTCAGGCTTCAAGTCATCTTGGCTTCTTTAATCTTCTTTGTAAGACTTGGTAAGGCATGAAGTCGAATCATTTCTATTTTCAAGGACTTGATACTGTAACAACATGTAGTAACTGTAATGGTCCAACTAAACCTATGCTGTACACAGGTGCTCACCAACACCGCGTGTTGCCCGAGATGCTGCACACGTGACGTGCAACGTGCTGCTCGGCAATGGTATGCTCTTGGAAGAGTTAAACCCTGTTGAACGCGAAAATGTGGTGAAGTAATGAGCCTTGTATAGGTTAAGTGATTAGCGGATTGAAATTTGCGGTGAAATTGGATCCCATTGAGTTGGGGCAGCGCGGTAAGGACAAGGTAAATAGGTTCTGCAGCTTTTGAAAAGTGTTGAGCCAAGTGGCCAAGTGATCTAAGAGGATACCCATGGTTATGATAAGACAGCCGTGGGTTCGTGGGTTCATGGGTTCATGCACAGCAAAATGGCACCAGAATCCGAGCGCTGTAGGTCCGAGGAATTTGGATATCCGCACCCTTCTCCACGAGGTGTTGCCAGGTTGCAGATGGGTATAGATTTGGCCAAGTCATCCCAGTTTTTTGTAAGTATAGATTTATATTCATCTCTATATATCTGAAATATTTTTCTTTATTTGAAAGCCTCCTGAAGGGTTGCAGCACCAAAACAAGGGAGATTCTGATACATTGAGTCAACAGCTGCTGCATCGGGGGCAGATTCCAAGTTCCAAGTCGCCAAGGTCAAGTCGCGATTTGATGCACCCAGTAGGTCAAGTGGCCAAGCACCAGCCTCACCAGCCTCACCAGCCTCACCAGCCAGTGATGGGAGCAGATTTCTTCAGGACGCTTGGCTCACAACACGGCAGAGACAAGGGACGAGGTCCAAAGTGACATCCCAAAGTCTTGCGTTTCCTCACCAAGTTTTTTGAAAAATATTCGTACAGTTCTAGGAACTCAGTTCCAACTTTGACATTTTCTAACTCCGCGTTGTCCCTGTCGACACTCCTTGTCCAAGGTCAGCGAAACATCCAAAACGTCCATCCCCCTGAAGCCATCCTTTGCAGAAACTTGGCTGAACGGGGCATTGATGGGATTTGATGGGATTTGATTGGATTTTGATTGGATTTTGATTGGATTTTGATTGGATTTTGATTGGATTTTGAGTGGATTTGATGGGTATTCTAATTATGATCAATTGACATCAATTGTGGTATTGTATAGTCTGTATTGTAAGGTCTTGCATGGTATTGTAGTACCTTGTTCGCCACAGAGACAAGTGTTGCCACAGAAGTTGGAGATATTTGGCAGCCAGGAAGAGCTGCGTTCGGCCACGGCATGGACCGCATGGACTGCATGGACCCCGACCACAGCAACCCCAAGTGCAACTCCACCCGAGCACCTTGCATCAACTGGACACGGACAAAAAACAACAAGAAATACAAGGTTGCCACGCTGGAAATGTTCCAGAATCTCAAAGGCAAAGTGGAGCCGTTGCTCAGGTGATTTTAAGTGATTTGATGTAAGTTGTACAAACACACTTGGTCATGTATGTTATGTAATACAAGCCATCCGTATGTGTATGATGTACGTACGTGTATATGAACAATTATTAATATAACAACATGTTTTTAACATTGTATGACATAAATGATTCATTCATATGTTTAGAAGAAGCAGGCTCCCAGTCACTCCGTGTCTCAGCATCACTGAGGCCCATCCGCCTGCGGCTACCAATGCCGTCGCCATCGTCGCCGAGTGCCATGAGCCCTGCATTGCGAAGGAGTCTGGCGGAGCTCCTCAGCGGAGTCTGGCGGAACTCTGTTGACCAAGCGGAGCTCCGCCTTTTTTATTTCAAAAAACTGCAGATTTGCCAATGAAACAACAAGATCAACAAGAGACTGAGAGGATCACAGAAGTTTTATGGTTTCATTTGCGTTTCATGCGGTGCCAAGGCTAGACCTTTTGGTGGCAGAGGCATGTCTTTCTTTTTTGGACATCGCTCGCATTCTCCTTGGCAGTGGTACAGTGGACAATGGCTTTTAACACGTGGATGGTGATTTTGGTTTTACAGATTTGCCCCAAACAAACAAACAAGCAAACAAACAAACAGCAAAGGCAACATTCAGAGTCTCTGAATGAGCTGATCCGTTTTGAAGGCAGAAAGTAAAGTGCGGAATTTGGAACTGGGCCATCCAAAGCTCTGCAGCTTAGCTAAATGTCTGGCACGGTGCCTGGATGCTCCAACACGTCCAACCCGACAGTGGCTTTGCTGCTTTGCATTGAATCTGGCTTTACAGTTTGTCCGGATTTGTCCGGCAGCCCTATCCCAGGCGTGACAAGCACCCACTTTGCACCCAGCTTGGAAGCGTGCTTTGGCTGACACAGTTGGACAGCAGAGTGGGGTGAAATCACTGGTGTAATTCATTTGTCATGATATTGTGCTTTTAAGCTTCCTGTTGCAAAAAAATGAAAAGAATTCACCTTTTCTAAAGGAGCTTTTATATTTAAAGTACCTTCAATTTTTTTATGCATATTCTTTTTTTGTAATTCTTGTTCGACAGGTCCAATAGGTAGTCTGATTAGTTTGATGCACCGGTGGCACCGGGTGACTTTCATGCATTTAACGGGTGTACTTGGCAGAGCATCGGTGCCGCCAGGTGCTTTCAGACTGCGGAGCAGGCAATTCTTCTGACCAAGCAGCGCGCGAGGGCGTTCGAAGGTCAGGATCAGCACCTTGTCAGTGTCTGAAATGCTTTCGCAGCAGCACTGGTACTCAAAAGTCCAGTACTTATCAAACTTATGCAATGTCTTAACTTGTGAAAACAATTCAAAGCATACAAGGTAGGATAGATACAAGAACAATTTTCACGTAAAAGAACTCCAAGAATGGCCCCATACAGACATGCACACATACGTTCAAGGAACGAACACTTTTCTGTGAGGGTCACTTCCAGAATGTGCGAGCTTGATGCACCCAACAGGCCACGGGGGATGTTGCCCCAGCGTGTGTTGCATGTGTTGTTCAGCCAAGGGATGTGCGCTGCAATGTTCGGATCCCCAGACGAATAGGATCACCGGAAGCAATCCTTGGATCATCGCCACACTTGGTGGAAATAAGTTGTTTTCAAGTTGTTTTCAAGTTGTTTTCAAGTTGTTTGAGGTGCTTCCACTGCTTTCACTGCTTTCACCGCTGGTGTCTCATCGGTTTGCACAGTTAGTTCCTGTGGCCCAAGGTGGCACAGAGAATGCACTTGGCATCTTTGCGAGCATCCATTGCTGAGTTGGATCTCAGGCAGAGAATTCCACCAGGAATGCTCACAAAATTCAAACATTCGTACGTATGTATGTATGTATGTATGTACGTACGTACGTACGTACGTACGTGCGTGTATGTATGTATGTATGTATGTATGTATGTATGTATGTATGTATGTATGTATGTATGTATGTATGTATGTATGTATGTATGTATGTATGTATGTGTCTAGATGGTTTCAACAATTTCACCTGCACCATAGCCGCGCGGGAGGTTTGAACGCCTGCTGTCCCTTGTCTTGCAATTCTTTTTGGTAGATATGATAGCGGATCCTCTGCTGAAATCTACATTTTTTTCATTTCTTTTCTTAGGACATATTTAAACAGCCCGTTTTGTCTTCGCGAGTACTTTGGGACCACAGATCCATGTTTGTAATTTGTCACTTCATGGCTTGCAAAGCTGGCGGGTGGAACAGATTTAAATCGTGGTAGCTTTGGACAGCAAAGGTCCTCTTCCAATGAAGCAGCTTCCGCACTCCCACAAGACTCTCACGACGTCATTTCGAAGGAGAAGGAGAAGGAACGTGAATGAACGCCACTCACCAAAAAGTTGACAGATTTTGACAAATTCTGCAAATGATGAAGTTCCCCACATGTTTTTCCTCTTTGAGCATCGGAAAAGTTGGGCACAGAGACAGGACGAGCAGGCGTTGCTGCCCGTTCCCGTTGTTCCTGTCCCTGTGGAGCCTGCGGTGCCCGCACTTCCCACAGTGCCCGCAGTGCCGTCGGTGCCGCGGAAAAACCAAAATCGGCCGTGGACGTGTAAAATCCACATGGTCAAACATGTCAAAACATTGAAATATGATGTAACATAAATTCGATCTGAAAATCTGGATTCTTCGCAGCGATTCCATGGTTAAGCCGGTTTCTCTGAGCACGGTGGACCTTTCTGGACCTTACCATTTTGCACCTTTCGGGTCGTTGTGCATTGATCGAGTCACTTCGGCATGTGACTTGGCGCCGAGCCTGACGCCTCAGCCTGAGGCGAGCACAGCGCACACAGCACACACAGCAAGCTGCGAGGGCTGTGAGCTGAGCCACGAGGCGAGCATTGACATTGTTGCTATATGTATATACATTGATATATCATATGTATGTATGTACAGTATATGTACATATATGTACATATGTACTTGTCATGTCATGTAGATGTCAAGTCTCGCAATGTGGCCACTTTCAGACGACCACGTTGTTTAGCTTGCCAGGAACTGCTGGCCAAGTGCCAAGAAGTCCAGGCTGAAGCTTGTTGATGTTGAAGCTTGCAGAGAAGTTGAGTCGTCTTGAAACAATCGAGCTCAGTGGGAATTGACGTGCAGGCTCAGTTGGAGACAGCCCAGGCACAGATCGATGTCTTGAGCAACTTGGCAAAATGGATAGTGAACTGAAAAGAATCGCGCCTCCTTGGAGTGTTTCTTTGTTTCGTGAATGGATGTTTAGGTCATAAGAGTTCATCAGAGTTCATAAGAGTTCATCGCATCATCCGGTGTTGGCGGTGTTAGTTTTCAAATCTCAGGAAAGGAAAAGGCTGAGCTTGTTGAGCTGAATCAGAAGCTTGAAGAGGAGAAGAAGCAGTGGCGCAAAGATCAGGAGCTTCTAGACTTGTTGACGCCACAGTGTAATACATGCAAATAATTGCAAAGACGTGAACATCTTCATTTGGAGTTGACACATACGACATACGAGCTGACATGAGTTGACTAAACTTTGAGATGTTTGAGGCTTGGCATCTGTGATTAGTTTGTTTGACTCCGGAACGTCCACCGTTTGTCAAGATCCGGAGCTTCAGATGGCGAGGATGACCTGAAAAGAGTTCTGCAAGAGTTGGATGAGCACAAAGCTACGAGACCAACACTCAAGGCGGAACATCAGACTTTCCACGACGTTGCTCCGAATGGAATTTAACGTTTCTATGATATTTATATAATTTCATGTATACTTTCAACTACTTTCATAATTCAGTATCATGAACACGAAATCTGCAGAATGTGGTGTGTGGGGTCTTGCTTGGCCCGTTGCTGTTTTGCCTGGCCCGTGGGATGTCGGATTTGCTCCGAGGCCACGGTGAAGGATCTGACCCCGGCAGTGCCGGCGTCGTCCGAAGCCGAGGCCGTGGAGGCCGAGGCCGTGGAGGTCGCTGGTCCACTCCACTCGCAGCCACCGTCGTGAGTCCATGGACCTAAGATGACCTAAGATGACCTAAGTCTATTCAGATGTCATTCAGATGTCTATAGATGGTCTCTATTCAGATCAGGTCGATGTCTAGAGTCTAGAGGACCATTTAAGTATGACATATTTTTTGTAATTCTTAAAATGTTCAAAATCTTTCTTTGAAATCTAAGAATGTTTGAGGTCAGGACATGATCTCATCTCCCACACTGTCGGTCCAAACTCCGCGTGGGTCCACACTCCGTGTGGGTCCCTGTGAGTTTTATGCACTTGGAAGATCCTGCATAGCTAATGTTCGGAGTCTTTGGCTGTGTTAAACACTGTCTCCTGCGGCTCCTTGGCCTGTTACATCGGGTCTCACAAAGCAGAGAACCTGGCCATCGTCAATGCTCAAAAGAAGCTTCAAAGCTCGCATTTCACGTGGTTGAGGATGGTTGAGCTCTAATCACACGATGTCACAAGCTGTCATATCAGCCGTATTTGGTGCCAAATCAAATGCCAGAAAGCAAAGTGGGAGTTTTGTGCAATTTCTCATCCCGGCAAACGAGCTGCAGTCAACTTGTTCACATCGCCTCAGAGAGAACGGATTCTTTTTGCATCCTTTCGAATTATTTAAGATCTCTGCGCACGACCTTGGCGTTAAGGACATCACACGCACATCAGCGATGGCTTCTTGCCAGGGCCTCAAAGTCGCCGAACCTAAGACGAGTTTGTGACCTTTTCATTTGACATCCCGTCGCCCTTGATCTTAGCACTCAAAGATTTACATCACAGAACTACACAGGAATGTTCTATACTTTTATCCAACACATGAGCTTACAGACTCACAGACTCATAGTAGACTCATAGACATGAAGAGAGTTTCGCCCGAAGAGAGTCGTTCTCACAGCACATTCGGAACATGCGGCACATTCGGCACATTGGTCACGTCATTCTCATCATTCTCACCATTCTGGAATCTCCATTCTTGTTACATCTCCGTTACCTTCCTGGTTTTTCTCAGACAACGTGATTCTCGCGCTCTTCTGCGCTGGCTGCGTGTCCTTGGCCTTCGTGGCCCCAGCACCAAGCCGTCGGCATCTCAAGGGCAAGGCTGGGGGGAGAATTTTAACTTCAAGGTTTCACAATGTTTCACACAATGTTTCACACGGTTTCACCGTATTTCACCCAATTTCACCATTTTTCACCCACGGTGTTTCACCATGGCTTTCGTTCTTTTTCAAATCTTTTCAACACGTTGCATCACTTTTCATGTTTCAGGAAGCATTTCAACCTTTGTCTCCGGGGGCCGCCAGCCCAAGGTCCAAGTGTGATGCCTTCGCAGGAACGCAGCAATCCAGCCTTCCAATTCATGGAATTGCTGCGCTTTGTTGAATGTTTTTGATGTCGCTTTTCTATGACAAGAATGACACGCATTGCACTGTTTGGCAGGGAGCTGTGGCCATTGAGGCAGTTGGGATTGAGGCTGGAGAATTGTGGAAGCCGATGCGACAGCAGTGATCCAAGTTTTGACGAAAGCGCATGAACCACAGCAAGTGGCACTGTGACACAGACGTCTCCAAGTTCTCTGGTTTTTATATGTTTTTAGGAAAAATATGAAGTCTGAGTCTGAGTCAGTCTGAGTCTGAGACGTCTGAGACGTCCTGGTCCATGTCGGTCCATGTCGGTCCATGTCCAGGTGGAGCCAAGCACCTCTGTGCTGCTGCCAAGTTTCATTGTCGCACAGCCCGACAGCACGGCCATTGGCACAGGTCGTAATAATTCGTAATATCAACGAAAAGCAATACTCGTAGCTTCTAAAAAGATTACAAAAGATCTGAACAGGTGTGGGAAAGGTGTGGAAAAGGTTCAAGTTCTGGTTCCGGTGAGTTCTTGGACCTGCCAGTCTTGCCTCCTGGCCGGCCTGAGCTTGGGTTATGCGACTGCTGCAACGTTGGTGGCTTCCTCAGCTTGTGAAGAACGAATGTGATGGAACTATGGAACGATAATGAAATGTATGAAATGTATGAAATGTATAAAATGTATGAACTTTATTGTATGAAATGTATCAACATCTATCACGATCTTTGTGGGCATGTCCATTTGCAGACAAAGATAATTAGGCATTCAAGCGACAACCCCGTACAGCTCGTGCAGCGGAGCAGCAGCATGGGGCCTGAGAGGGCAAACAGCAAGCGTAATTGTAATAGGATATCGCAGTCTTACTTTCCGAAAAACAAAAGCTTCCATACTTCGGCACAATCCATGACGAGTCACGATACCAGTAATACCCGCACAAGGCGGGGCGAACGTTGCCTTGGGATGCCTTGGGGTCATAGTATCTCTAGATGTAGGCTATGAGACACGTCCAAGACTCCACTTTTTTCGACTAAATTTGTGTGTTGTTCTTTTTACCAGTTTGGCAGCATGTTTTGTTTGCCTTCTGTGGAAGATAAAGTCCGGCCACTCTGAGATATCAGAGATTCACAGTGACCTGAAGTGACCGTTCCGAGGACTCCTGCAGTGGCCAGGCGCAAACTTCGGCACGGATGAAAAGCCGTACCTTAAATTAGCTTAATACATCTTAATACCATGAATAATACCATTAATACCAAATGACAAAAGCCTCAAAAACATCAAAGGGCTTTGCCATTTGGATGCTGCCGGGTACATCCCGATGGTACATCCTGCTGATTTGGAATTGGCGATGGCTAGGACTCCTGTGGCCTATCCAATCTTCACATTCCGCTGGCTGGCCGTCCATGCCCTGGTGGTCCGGGTGCTTGGAGCTTGAATCGTCAATCATTGGCATGGGCTCTAAGAAGCTCCAAGAAGGTATCAAAGAGATTCAAAAGAGATTCAAAAGAGATTCAAAATGAAACCTTGGCTAGCCCTCGTCTTTGAAACTTTCCAAACCTTTGCAGTATCAAGCCATTGAAGTCGCAAGTCGGAAACTCTGCACGCCTCTTTTTTTGCTTGTTTCAGCAAAGGGGAGTGCCATGCTGCAACTGGCCGTTTGGACTTTCCTTTGTTGTCTGAAGAATCAGCGCATTCACAACACAAGGCGTCGCGTAAGTCCACCAGAAATATCCAGAAATTCAAAGCACAAAAAGATGAGCGTCACATCATGTCGCCAGCGATGCCAGGTTCCCACAGTCTTCTTCTTGGGCGCCATCAGCTCCATGCAGTTCATTCAGCGTTGAGGCTTTGTTTCTAAGTTGACATAACTGATCATAACTGATGACTGATTTGTGGAAGATCATTTCCAGTGCACTCTTATCATGATGCAGTTCTTTATTGAATTCACTTGTTTCTACTCTTCACCTCCTTTTGCTGTGTAGAATCTACACATCTTAGATGTCTCCACTGTCCCCACTGATTACCCAGTCACTGCGCAGGTGGCATGCAGCGCTACAGGTGTTTTTAGGGAAGAAAAACCGCTGCGCCACGGCTGCGCAGCACCGCGGGTTTCCACCAGAAACAACACATCGAAGTATGGCAAAGCCTGCGGCAACGCCTTGTATGAAGAACATCGAAACATTATGAAACATCAAGGTAAAGCAAAACATGAGAATTGAGTATGCTGCATGTGCTGCATGTGTTGCATGTGCTGCAGACTTCGAAAGTCTTCGAACATCGAATCGTTGCCGTGGCTCAAGACGTCCACCCAGACGTCAATAGAAGTGAATGTGTTGCGCCGTGAGCGTCAAAAATGTCACCAGGGGTGCTTCGGCTTCGAGCCGTCGCGCACACGTTGAAAATGCGCAATGCAACAAATGAGAAAAAACAATATGACATAAGTTGACATAAATATGAGAAATTCATAGATCTGGACCCTATCCAAGCTATCCAAGCTATCCAACGTTCAAGATTTTTTCCGTCTGCAGTCATGACTTGGTGCGATGGTAACTGGGCATCATGAACGTGCCGACACTTCAACGTCCATTGGCACAAGGCCCACCATTCTGCAAAGAATTCATGACGTCATTAGATTAAATTCATTAAACTTCATAACTGTGGTGTTTCCGTTGACAGCAAAACTAAATCTTAAAATCTTAAGCCAGCCACCTGAAGCCTCCCCTTCTCAAGCACAGTCAAAAGTTGCCGAGCTGCACAGAAGCGGGCAGGTGCCACCACTCTTGTCATGAGGAGTACGCATTTG
Organism: Symbiodinium sp. clade C Y103; assembly: GCA_003297045.1. Taxonomy (NCBI): domain Eukaryota; class Dinophyceae; order Suessiales; family Symbiodiniaceae; genus Cladocopium; species Cladocopium sp. clade C. The sequence goes on from BGPT01003019.1 coordinate 42,052, forward strand.
AAGGTGACTAACCAGGAGCGGAGTGAGGAAGTAATTTGGCTTAGTCGAACAAAGTCGAAACACTTGAAACCCTTCAGCTCGATGACAACCTAAACCTAAAACATCTTTGTCAAAGAACCAAGAGTCTATCCTAAGACATCCTAAGAGCCATTTGAATCCATTTGATCATTCTTGATCTAAATGATTTACCTCAGAAACAGAAGACTCAGACTCACAGCTCTCAGCTCCTGTCAGGAGATCATGACACTGCTCAATGTGCTGACGGTAACTTTGGGTCCCTTGCTCACCCAGTGCTCACCCAGTGCTCACCCAGTGCTCACCCAGTGGTCCCCTGTGACAACCGCATGGTGCCTGCGGAGAGAGTCTGATCGCAACGCAGTTTCCATCATGAAACTCGCTTTTTTTGGGATAAGCTCTCACATGGGACTCATATTGAGTCTATTCTAGAAGTTCCTTCAATCTATGAAGTACGCAAACCCATCCCCAAAACCCTCGCCCAGTTCAACTGTCACCCAGGCTACAAGAGACCTATGTATGACTTCGTGTACAGCTGAGACTTTCACTTCTGAAGAGATAATAGGGAGAGGGAGAGAGGGGGAGAGGGAGACATTGGTTCAAAACAAAGAAAGCTAATTTTTTTGAGTGTTCTGCGTATTCTGAGATTGAAAGTGGCACAGTGGTGCAAACCTGTGCAGACAGGGATCTCTGAGACACGGGGCATCCGCCAAGGTGTACATGCCATGGGCTAAGCTGGCAATCGTCAACTTTGTGGACCATGCATCGTGCAAGGCAGGGCTCCAGGTGCTGTGCAATGGCAATGGCAATGACGATGTGACTGAAGATTGAAAAGAATTGACAATTTCAATTGAAAAGGATTGAGCAGGTCTTTTTGAAAAAGGATTGCAAAGGATTGAATTTGCACTTTGCGAAGCACCATTGGTACACATGTTGTTAGGCTCACTTTGACAAGATACAGGAGGTGTGCGACTTGGGTTCCATCCTCAGTCTGGCTTTGCCACAAATTGCCACAACTGCTTTCCTGTCTAGTTTTGCTCGGATGCAGATATTGTGTTGCTTTAGTGGTCTGAGTCAAAGATCCAAACTGGAAGCACGATGAGAGTATTTGTTCATGTCTTGCCAAACGTACCAACATTTACTGTACATCAATATAATGTATGTATGTAAAATAAATGTATGTAATGTAATGAAATGTAATGTAATGAAATGAAATGAAATGTAATGTAATGTAATGTATGTATGTATGTATGTATGTTTGTTTGTTTGTTTGTTTGTTTGTTTGTTATGTATGTCATGTATGTTATGTATGTTAGGTATGTAACGTATATAATGTAAGGTATGTAATGTAATGTATGTAATGTAAGGTATGTAATGTAATGTAATGTAATGTAATGTAATGTATGTAATGTATGTAATGTAATGTAATGTAATGTATGTAATGTATGTAATGTATGTTATGTAATGTATTTAATGTATGTAATGTATATAATGTATGTAATGGATGTAATGTGTGTAATATATGTAATGTATGCAATGTATGCAATGGATGTAATGTATGTAATGTATGTAATGTATGTTATGTATGTAATGTATGTAATGTATGTAATGTATGTAATGTATGTAATGTATGTAATGTATGAGATGCATGTAATGCATGTAATGCATGTAATGTATGTAATGTATGCAATGCATTTAATGTATGTAACGTATATAATGTAATGTATGCAATGTAATGTATGTAATGTAATGTATGTAATGTAATGTAATGTATGTAATGTATGTAATGTAACGTATGTAATGTATGTAATCAATGTAGTGTAATGTATGTAATGTATGAAATGAATGTAATGTATGAAATGTATGTAATGTATGCAATGTATGTAATGTATGCAATGTATGTAATGTATGCAATGTATGGAATGTATGTAATGAATGTAATGTATGTAATGTATGTAATGTATGTTATTTATGTTATGTATGTTATGTATGTTATCTATGTAATGCATGTTATGTATGTGATGGATGTGATGTATGTGATGTATGTGATGTATGTGATGTATGTATGTATGTATGTATGTATGTCATAATGTCTTGATGTCTGAAAGTCTGGCTGCCTGTATGTATGTATGTATGTATGCATGCATGCATGCATGTATGTATGAATGTATGTATGTAATGAATGTAATGTATGTAATGTATGTAATGTATGTAATGTATGTAATGTATGTAATGTATGCAATGTATGTAATGTATGCAATGTATGTAATGTATGTAATGTATGTAATGTATGTAATGAATGTAATGTATGTTATGTATGTTATGTATGTTATGTATGTTATGTATTTTATGTATGTAATGTATGTTACGTATGTGATGGATGTGATGTATGTGATGTATGTGATGTATGTGCTGTATGTGCTGTATGTAATGTATGTAATGTATGTAATGTATGTAATGTATGTAATGTATGTAATGTATGTAATGTATGTAATGTATGTAATGTATGTAATGTAT
>BGPT01003019.1:50872-65203 GCA_003297045.1 Symbiodinium sp. clade C Y103
TGTTGCAAATACAAGGCAAACGGGGCCAGAGCATAAACCCAAAAAAAATTCCAAAAACTGTCCCAAAAAAAATTCCAAAAACTATTCCACACCCTTTCTGGAAGCAACCCTTTGGCCCTCACGGCTAGTTGCTGCTTGTTGGGTGTTCCCGTGTTCCCGTGTTCCCACTTCGCAAAGGTGAAGGCAATGCCTTGATAAAACATCGCCTTGTAGGGAGAACTCGTGGCTTCACCACTGGGGTCGATCCGGGGTCGATCCGGGGTCGATCCGGGGTCGATTCTGCACATTCTGTGACTTCTGTGACTTTGTGCCTTTCGCCTTGCACTTGATTCGCACTTTGTCAGGCCGTGTGCATCCTGACTCGTTGCCCTTCATGCAGGCAGGGAGCCAAGACAAAGATGGGCTTTGGAGTTACCAAAGCCGCTCAGGTTACAACACACACGGGCTAGTAGCGGCTAGCCAGATCAGTAGAATGTTTCAAGAGGATTCAAGATTAGTGGGTTCGTTTAGTTTTGTCCAATCCAATACAATCCAAGACCTGCAAACTATCAGCCTGAATTTATGTCATTTTGGACCAGCACACTGCATTGACCTTGGTTTGTCATTTTTGTTGTCCACGTTTTGCATTGGATCGAGTGGGATCGAGTGGGATCGAATGGGATCGAGGTGCAGTCCTCTCCATCTGCGCCAGACCGTGTGGTCTTCACTCTGTGACAGAGCGACTGGCAGAGCGACGAGTGAGTGGGAGCGCGCGACCTCCACAATTGACGGGGCTTGGGCCAGGATATCAAGTGCCCAAATGCCCACTGCACATTTAACTCAGACCCCCCAATTGAATTCGGATGTGGATTGAACGTTTTTTGAGCATGGCGGTTGATGTTTGTGGCAGTGTGACGTGATGTGGTGTGTTTGAAGAGATGCTACGCTGCTATACATTATTTGAAGAGATTGAAATGGTATCCCATTCGAATGTCACCGGGCTCGGCGATGCGCCAGCCATTGGTGCCAAGCACAGAAGATTGGGAGTGGCGGGAGAGGTGCTGAAGTTTCTGAAGTGAAGCTTCCACGTGGTCACCAGATTTAGCCTCAATAAGTGGTCACTGGGCCAGAACGAGACCCTCACATTTTGTGAAAATCGACTTGAATTGCGAATCAAATTGAATCAAACAGACTTGGAATTTCTTTGCTGCAAAATGTCTTTCTACAATGTTGAACACTAGCACACATCAGCACAGGACTTTGCAGAAACTGTTGTCGTTGTGGTTTTGTGTAGGGTGGTCACCCAGAGGGTTCGTCCTTGGCCAACATGGCCCACCCGGCCCAAGTCGCCCAAATTTCAGTGTTTTCGCTTCCTGTGTGAAGCCGCTTCCTGTGAGAAGCTAATGGATACACAAAAATACACAAAAAACAGAGCATTGCCCCCGTCCCTTGCCTTACGATTTCGCGGTGGTTTGGGCAGACCCTGCTGCCTGCGAAGAACTTTTTTGACAGCGAGCAAGGGGTGCTTTTCACAGTGTCTGCATGGATCCTGCCGAATTTGAAGGCGCACACTCCAGGCTGCCACATTCTGCGAGGATCATCCACACAGTTCATTTCTGTTGGAGAGTACCAGTGGAATGAATCGATTCACAGTCAGTTTACTTCGTCTTGCAGTGGATTGTTGTCGGAGTTTGTTGCTTTATGAACTGTGGCATGTTGACATGTGATTACTTGGCACTGCTCTTCTGGAGCAAAGTCATGGACGTGGACGCTAGATTGAGCTGTTGAAACGACATTCGCCCAGATCAGGTCAGAGTTTCAGGGCATGGATAACCCGCGCTGTCGTTACGTCTTGTTTGTGGTCTCACTGGCTTCCGCCTCCGAGACTGCTTCACAACCTTCTTTCACAGTACATCGGTAATTTCACTAGATGAAAACAGCCGGATTCACTTTCAGGCTGTGAAATCTTCTGAGGGCACAGAACTTTTCTAAGAAAATCCAATGCAAGCAGACCCACAGCAGATCCAATCGGACGAAAAGAGAAAAAGAAAGACCGTGCTTGGTTGAAAGTTTATTGTCAAGCGTGGAGTCCTTTCCATTTGGACTTTATCCCTTGTTGCAATGTTCGGAATGTCCACTTCCTATCTTTTCTCAAAGTGGGCAAACAAAGCAACGGATACGTAGAATATCGATAGAATATATATATATATATATATCGATCAATATCGGTAGAATCCGTAGAATGATGAAGACAAATTGATCGAAATGGCCAAAATAGCTACAGGAAATCTCCGGAGGTTGCCTTGGCGGAGATACCGGGACGATACCGGAGCGATTTTAAGTCGATTGCGTGTGTTGTGGTTTTGGTTTTGGAACATCACGTTGAACAGATGTTTCGCGTGCATCAAATTGTGGTGGGAATGTCGCCCTGGATGAGAGTTCTTTGCATTTAATTTGCATTCACAGACATATTTCACAGAGAGCAGTGTGGTTGAAATGAATTGAAACAATCTGCTAGCTGCCGGCCTAAATAAGAATGTGTTCGATTGTGTGCAAAACAAGGTAGCCTTGGCGCCTGGCATACCACCATTTGAATTAGAAGCAGAGCTATGAACCAAGTATTTCCGGTGGCTTCATGTGGGTACCCATGTGTCAACAGAAGCGCAAGCAATTATATAATTGTTTCTTGAAGTGCCATTCCATTTGATGTTGGGCGCTTAATATCGCTTAATATAGAATCTATAAACAACTCTCCAAGTGTTGCATAATTTGCGAATGGATCAAGCTTGCCGTTGCCTAATTTGGATGGACTCCGACTTCCGGATGCCTTCCAGTCATGGGATCATCAGGAGAACAGAGAGGCACAAAAGACATGTGGAACATCTGAAAACCAAGGCGCTTAACGCGCTTTATCATGTGAGAATATGTGAGAATGATACAGAATCAGAAACATAGGTGATATATGGTGATATGGTACTGATTATATCATATTTCAGACGCGAAATTTCTGGCTGGCCGGAAAGCACTAGCTATGGGGGCTATACCTTTGCAAGAGTGTGACAACAGCAGAGGTGAATAGATGTACTCTGTAGCTTCTGAAGCCCCAGTAGCAAGATGCACTTTGAATTCAGACGACGTGGCGTGCAGCTATGCGCAGCTTGTGTTTGTCAGGCATGGAGCGTAGTTCGTTGAGAGTGTCTGAACTCGTTGGAACTGTCAAAGAATCGATGTCTGCTTCCTCGCATGGCTCGGGCTGAATATTCCCTCAGTTTTCTGCACCGCTTCACGAGAATGTTTATGCAAGCAGCTTGAACTTTCTTCAAGCTGGTGCGCACCTCTGCAAACTGTACTTTTCCATGTTTTCTTCAAAAAGAAAATGTAATTCCCGAGAGCGTCTGAGCGTAGGGTTCTTCCAAGGATGAGGTGAGATATACATCTTCACATCTTACATCTGCACATCTCTCTCTCTCTTTCTCTCTCTCTCTCTCATTTTCCTCTCTTCTCTCTCTTTCTTGAGAGTGCTGTTCAGAGTGCTGTTCAGTGCGACGCAGGAACTCGTCGCGCCCTGGGCGCTGTCTGTGCTTCGCGTGCCACTGCGCTGGCAGACCTAGCAGACCTGGCGGGCCACGGAACGTCGCTGAAGCTGCATCGCTTGGAGCGGAAGGACTGTGATGATGGACCGTGCAGTCACAGTGGTCATTGGCGACGGAATGTTTAACTCCGAAGAAGTTGCGATTTCTTCTCAGTTATCTATTTTCTTTGCGCGATTCTTCTGTGGCTAGTGTAATACGTTCTGAGATGGTGCTGAACATGTCAGACATTTCAGCATAACAATATAGAACTGAACTTTGAATTTGTTTCAGGTTTCACGTTATTCAAGACATCAAAGCGGTGACAGGAACAAGACGTTATCCTCCTTGGTGCGTTGCATGATCAAGATGAAGCTGCCATGCAGGTCAGCCAACAGTACAACCACTTTGGACTTCGGGAATTCCACTTGTCCAAAAGCTGACATTGTCTATCCATTTTCTATCCATTCTCTATCCATTCTCGATTCCACTCGGAGAGGAGCACTGCTGCTTTTCACAAGTCGTTTCTGCAGTTTCTGCATCCCTGTCCTGTCCAGGTCAAAGGAGCCATTGAAAGTCTCAGACCGGATCATGTCGCCTTGGAGCTCTGTGAAAGGCACGTGGAGGAACCATGCTCGGAACCATGGTGACATCATGTCAAGTCATCTATTTTTCATCCATATGTCATCCATGTCCACATCGGAAAGTGAGAGTGTTGGAAAAAATAGCCAGATAAATTCATCCGATTCTGAGCTTTGCCCTTCTGCAGGCGCTTTAAACGCCTCTTCCCTTTTGGCATTAGTGCTTTTGCTCAGTTGCCAGCGGAAGAAAGGCAGAGAAGCCGAACGGAAAACATGATAAAAAATGCTTCTGTTGTGTTTTGTGAAGGGCACTTCGGACTCTCACAATGCATTTCCAATAAAAGAATGCTCTGGAGTTGCGGTTTGCCGCGGTTTGTCTAGCATAAATTCTCATCATTGACAGACCTGGTTGGAATACATTTCTTCCACAGGATTCACATGCAATTAAAGATGATTCAATATCCTTAGTGTTCTTGGATGCGGAATGCAAGGAGGTAGAAGGCTAGTATAAGGAGGTAACTTGTCACAGCCTGTCACAGCTGTGGCCGTGGCATCCGGTGGCGAGGCGTTCCATCCTTCAACGTTTACGCTCTGGGAAGGACCAATTTGCTGCTGCTGTTGCCGCTTACACCCAGAGTGTGCCCGTGCCTCGGCCTTGGAAGTCGTACTCGGTCAGACTCGGCAGATTTGGACCGTGTCACACCCGTGCTTCTTTGTCCGACTCGCTCCGACTCTCTCTCCGACTCTCTCTCCGACTCTCAAGCTTCAAACATCTTCAAACAAGCATGCTGTGGGCCTGTGCGCCATGTTGTAGCAGACCTTAGTGCTTGCTTTCAGCTTCTTTTAAGGGGGTGTGTCAGTTGTGTCTATCGGAATCGCTTCAAAACTTCACACACCTCTACCGCCTCTACCTCACAGGGCTATGGCAAGGACCTTGAACAGCCAATGGCCAAATGCAAATAAAAAGCACTTCTCACGGGCTTTGCAAATGGCAGTGGTAGCCGCGATAGGATAGGCACTGGCAACAGGGGTGTGAAATGACAGATTACAACGATTGATACTTGTTGGATTTTCCCTCAGTGCACTTCCACAATTTTCCCACATTCGAGAAGCGCATCACCGAAGTGTCCCAGTCGTTTCAAAGCTGAAACTGCAGAGCACTGGCAAACCACAGGTGACACTCTGTGATCGGGACTTCCGCATCACCGAAGACCGACTCTTGGCTCATCTGCAACCAGACATTCTGAAAGCAGGCGCGTTAGCGGCCCGTTTCTGTTTTTTGTTGTGTCCCACTCCCTGCCGTGCCTCACTCTGTTTCGCGGAAGGTCACAAGATGTCACGAGATGTCACAAGATGTCACCAGATGTCATCAGATGTGACAAGCATTTGTGTTTGTCTTTCTCGTACTTTTAGTGAACTTAGTTGTGAGATGAGTGAATTCAGTGAGACAAGTGGCTTGGTGAGCCCTGCCAGGTTCGCTTGGAGCTCTGGGTTTGCCAAGCCGGGCGGATCTTCCGGTTGAGGCGGCCACGGGATCAACGGGGCAAGTTGAGCCGATGCAAACCGAAGTCCAGCTCGATCCAGCACCTTGGACACTCTTTAAACTCGAAATCTTGCCCATTTTGCAAACCAAACACGAATGTTACATTTGTTACATGTTAAAAGCGAAGAGGGCAACTTGGGCAATGTGAGGGTGATGGATAGCTATGAAAAGCATGGCAAAGCCACCTGGGGTAGAAGAAAATGCAATGATGTTGTGGACTTTGTTTTCCTGCTTTTTCGATGAAACTTCTTGAAACTGCACAGAAGTCGGCTTTGCCTCACTATCTCCACTCCAAGCCTAGCGAGCTGCATCAAATTGCCACATCTTGCTATACTTTATGACACCATTTTGAAGCATTACTAAAGCACAGCCTCAAATTGATCAGCATGATATAGCATGATGATATCAGCGTTTGAGATCTGCATTGCGATTTGTCTTTGAATTCTACGAATTCGTTTTTTTTTTGCTCCCGCGACACAGCTGCCTGAGACTCGCTGTCGGGTTTTTTGACCCTTCCATGATCTATGACATAGAATCTATGACAGTTTGCTGCTCTGCTTTTGTTTTGTTTGGAGGAGGCACTGGAGGAAGCAGTCGCCACCTGCATTTGGGACGAAAGGCTTCGCTTCGGGAATCAAGAAATCAACAGAGGTCGACAGAGTATGATCAGTATGATCGACTTCAACCATTGAGTGCCCTTTTTGCATTTTGCTGGCCATGAATTTGCCATTGAAAAAGCTTTCGGGTCCAAGTGTCAAGTGAACCAAGTTTTGCTTACTTCTGACTTTTCGCTGCTGCCAGGGACAAAGTCATGGCCCGGCGATTACAAACCCTTCCTGGATTGGTGCTTGCAGTGGTGGGCGTGAAACACATGGAAGGTCTTGCCCACCACTTGACCCAGGCCTGGGAACGTGAGGATGACAGGGTGCGGTGACATCAGGGGCGGTGCGAAGTTGGAACTGGACAGTCTGGACAGTCCAAGTGCCTGAGAAATCTGAGAAGTTCCTCACGGAACAAAGTGATTTCCTGTGCTGTTTTGCTAGGACAGCGGTGCTAGAAGGGGGTTCAAAAAGATCAAACAGATTCAAAACCAGTCGAGCTGCGTTCAGCCAACAGTTCTCCCGAGTGATGAGGACATGAAAATAGACAGCTAATGCCTACCTGGAGATAAAATCTCAGGACATCACTCGATACTTCAAGCTCAAACCCGGTTCATGTTATCCTCATGTTATGGTTCATTCGGAGTTGTTCAACAGTTGTTCTGGTGTGAACTGAGCAGTGAGCCGTAAACATGCCGTAACAACAGTACTCTGTCATACTCCGTCACCTTTCAGCCAAGAATTCTGGACACGATGGCAGGAAATTGATCCAGTCAATGTGGATGTGCTGTGCAAACCCGTGCCCTGTCATTCCCTGGCATGCTCTGTCAGTTTATTTGATGCGTGGATGCCTTCAGTGTGGTTTTATATGCCAGTGTACTGCATTTGGTATTTGATACCTCTTTGGCAACTTTGGACCATTTTTTTTTTTTCCATCCTTGCCTTGTGAACATCTTGTGAACCTTGAGGTGCACCTGCCTTTGTGGCGACGTGTGATTGGGCAGCCCATCCTGTGGCGCTTGCGTGGCACATTTGGAAAAGATGACCGCTGTACCAGGATGCCCTGGGTGCCCTACCCTTGGGGGAGCTGAGATTGATATCTGGACTCTTGGATTGACGGACTGCCGGCAAAGTTTATAAAGTCTATATATCTGGATATACCTGGATGGTCTATGTCTATCTGCTTGATTTGACGACAAGATTTCGAAAGTCAAGTCAAGTTGGTCAAGTTGGAAGTCCGATCATCTCGGAGTATCGCCAACTCCACAAAGTTTCCGTCATCCTGGTTCTCCTCTGCCAAATTTTGCTCAGAACGAGAGGGTCCAAGAGGGGCTTTGGAGCAGAGGGAAGACAGGCTCCGATGCCGTGACAATCTAGAAAGAGTGTTTGGATGTATCTTTTATATTCTTCTATCTTCTCTGTGATTGCATTGGTGGCCTTAGTCAACTTTGCAATTTTGTGTCTATCGAGTCGCATTGCAGAAATCTTTAGCAATGGGATTTGCTGCCATTTGTATAGCGCTGCAACAAACAACTTGACTGAGCCACACAGAGACGTGGTGACATGTAGCGACTTGTAGCAACTTTCACCGACACAGTAGAAACATGTAGGAACATGTAGAAACACAGGAAGCTAGAAGCTTGAAACTGAAAACGCAAATGACGAAGCACAGAACAAATCCAAACGTCGTTTCTGTCTCTGTCCATCCGCCTTCGGCAACTTGGTTCCTTGGTTTGCACCGTAGAAAACGCGGCAGCTCTTGGAGCTCATTTCTCCACGTTGTCATAGCAGAGCCTAGCAGAGCTATTGAGGTTCTGATGGGTTGAGGAGGTGCTGGGGTGGATTTTAGGACTTGAGCACCATCGAGGAGTCAGAGTCACTTCGATCAGATGCCATTTGTAGTATCAATCTCTCAATCATCCTGAATCATCCTCAATCACTTCCATTTTGGGAGCCCGTGGCTGGAGTATAGCAAAGTATAGCAAAGTATAGCAAAGTATAGACTTAGACGATAGATATCTATAGATTGTATCAAATTGAGTCTATAGATTAGATTGTGGAAAGAATTCTGCAATGATTGTGTTGTCTTGCCATGTCTTGCCATGTCTTGTCATGTCTTGCCATGTCCCTGGAGGCAATGGGTGATGCACTTGATGCACCCTTCGCGCATCTCGTCTTAGATCAGTTAGATCAGAGTCGAAACGTGTCACAGAGTCGAGAAGTCGAATGGACCGAATGGACCGAATGGACTGAGGCCGCCAGCACGTGGAATCCCCAGCCATAGAGCGTTTCGTGTCAGAGCTTCCAAAAGTGAGTTCCTTCTTGGGACTTTCTCAGTTTTTCATAGTTTTTTCACTTTCTCCATCTTTCTCCTATTTAAATCATGTTAAATCTATTTAAGCTATGTCTTAGTTCCTACTTTCATATCATTCATATCCTTCACGAACTCAAATTGTTTGATCAACAACTAAGTCACCATGAAACATCTGCGACTTCTTGTGACTTCTTGTGACTTCTTGAAGCTAAGATCTTGACGTGGGCAAGATGGATGCAGCGCAGCTGGGCCTCGACTATCCTCCGCCGAGAGCCCAGTGATACAGTCAGCTGGGAATCAAAGCACACAGCTGACAGCACCGCAAAAATTCACCGTAGCCCTCACTGCAGCCCTCATTGCAGCCCTCATTGCAGCATTGATCAATTCACTTTGGAATTAATGTGTCTCAATGCCTTGCAATCCATCCATTGCTCAGGCCACAATTACCCGGCCTGCTTGGTGTGACCCAGGCCGGTGTGAGGGGATGACGAGTGCGTTTGCGGCAACAATTTGCAATAAGGATCCAAAAAGAAGGATCATTCAAAATTTGAATATGTTTGAATCATGTAGACAGACTTGAAAAGGATCAGTGTTCCATGAGATCCTTTCAGATTGAGGCAAATTCAGCCTGTCTTGGCTGAAGACCTGCAACTCTGAAATGATGTGGGTACTAATGGGTACTAGTACTTTACACAAGTATGTTGCTCAATCGATAAGCCAACGCAGAAGTCTGTCAGGGTTATCGATTGCTAGGCTTATATGGCATATGCCCAGCACATTTGAAGATGCTTCAGCCAGGGAGCAGACCATGACCATGCCTGTGTGATGCATTTTCCATGGTGCAACATGGGGGTTGCCCTCACCTTTGATTAATTTTTGCATAGACTAGACACGCATGCTTACTATGTGTTGTAACCGTTTGTCAGACATGGTGTCCCACGATACTGAAGGCAGAAACAGTCATTTACAGGCACTTACAGGCACTCTAGTTGAACCGATTTGAACAGCTTATCTTCTCATACTAGCAACATCCAGCACCACGTCAATCTTGGATCCTGCCGAGGAGTGGGTGACGGAGGAGTTTGTGCCTGCATCTTAGTAGTGATGATTTCGACATTTCGCATGATTTTTGGTTCTTTTGGTTGATTTCTATTTTGTGTTTTTCTTATTTTCATGGTTGTGGTCTCTAGAGGTGGAGATTGGGCGTGACATATGCCCTGCCCAGGTTTGTTCGGTCTTATCCATTTCGCTTAGAACATTTGACCCTCAGAGACATTTTCCATTCTGGAGTATTCTCCGTTCGCTGCAACACGGGTTATATTATACTGTATATATAATATTATATAATATTATGTAATTATCTTCGCAAAGCCCAAGAAGTTGTGTTTGTTTGGCACTTATCTTGGCACCAAGGGATGTCCACGATCGCTTGACGGAAAAGCGCGCAAAGTCCCTGATCATGGAGAATGCAGAGGTTTGCCATAGTTCGCCGTGCGGTGATAGAATCGGTGATGAGGGTGGAGTGAGCAGCGGTGGTGTGGCACTAGCAGTGGTAGGGGAAGCTGAAGAGTGAGAGCGATGCAAAGTTGTTTGACGGTGAGCTTTTGTGGTGCAGGACAAGAAAGAGAGGATACGGACTGTGTTGGTGAGGCGCGTGAGTCTTTGCTTTCCTGCTTGGTGGATTTTGCTTAGATCCATTTGGGCCATTTGGGTCTTTGTTGAGCAAATGCATTCACCACGTTGCAGAGCATTCTGTATCTTGAGGCGAACACTTCCAATTCGCAACTTTCTGCAACTTTCTGTGTTTCGAGGAAATCATATGATGTCACGGACTTCTACAAAGATAGAGGGTAGCGACCTTGTCTGCCCTTGCTGCAAAAGACTTGTTTCAATCAATGGAGCTCAACCCGCTTCTCACCAGTTTCCTGTGATTCTACAGTAGAAAAATATGAGGATGTAGCAACCGAATGCAACGAATACATTTTCCTGCACTTTAGGGATCCAGCTGAGGTGTTGTCAGCGATGGGCACGCTCGACCTATTTCGAGAGCCTGACGTCCGTGGCTGAGGATTTCGTACGATTCGACAATACGGTTCGATGTCATGTCTCCTGTTGCTGTGTCATGTCTGCCCTGTGTCATGCTCCTGTTCGGTGCCATGTGCAGATACCTGGCTCTGTCATCTCTGAGGCTCTTCGTGATTGGAGCCTGCAGCTAAAGCGATTTCGAACGTCTCACCAAGTTTATTGTGATCAATTGCAACCAGTTGGTAGCGCTTGTGTCTTCCCAACTTTGCAGATCGCTTTTCAGATCGCTTTGCAGATCACTGGACCTTTGGACCTTAAGGTCAATTGTTTTTGGATGGCCTACGACACAGACAGCAATGATGCAATCACGTCAGATCCTCTATCCGACTAGAAGGATGCCAGAAGAAAGTGTTCCATCCATTTTTGGCAAGAGCATTGCCGTTTTTCAAAGAGCATTGCCCAAAGAAAGGTCCCAACGTTTTGTAACCTTTCTTTGGGCAAGCTTTGGCTAGCATCCCATGCAGTCCTGAGGATTCTGGATGCTGCTTTGCAATTTGCAGCTCCGACCTCATTCCATTCACATACTTTTGCCAGACTGCGACTGGTTGCATTCTCCTGTGACTTCCTTTGACCATGTGTGACCCAGATCATGGAGAACTTCTTTTGTGCATATTTTAGCTTTGTCCAGCGCTTAATTGGCAGCCGTTGTACAACCCTGGTGTTGTTCAGATGAGCTCTCCGCTAAAATTATTCTCAGGAATGGGCCATACGTTTTGGAGCCTTCCGAAGGAAGTGTGACTCCATGCAGGACTGAACATACTGAACCCACCATGGTGGTAACCATGAAGCTTCAACAAAAGCTTTTCCAAAGTTAGGCAACAAATGCCAACATCTGTGAACAGAACTGAGCGTTTCAATGTTTGCGAATTACCTTGGCATCAGTAGCATGCCATAGTGCTCCTGAGCATGTTGGTTTGGCGTTTGAAAGGCTCCAGGCTCCCATGCTCCATGCAGTCCTGCGATTCCATGCGATTCCATGCGATTCCATGGTAGGAATTCGGACATCCGATGTGCATGCGATGCTTTTGATTCCGATGTCAGGATGCGTGGTTTGTGTTTGACTCGATGCTTCTGGGATTGATGATTAGCGAAACCTGGGTCTGGTCCTCAGGTGATGACTCGGACACCTCGGACGACTCGACCCGGACACTTGCCAACACTTGCCAGCACTTCATGAGGTCTTGCCCGCTGGGCTGCTGCTTTCAGGCATTGGTGCGATGGAAGAGACACGAAAACACCGGTTTTTAGAGTTTGCTGCAAGTTTGCTCATTGCTGTTCTGCTAGTCATGCTCTTGCAGCTTTCTTTACACCAGCTTCTGAGCTTAGTAAATGGCATTACTTATATATACGGTCATTAGTTACCGTATGAAACTACCAGGTATCCGGCGTATTCCGCCGTGAGAGGTCTGAGTGATCTTTTGTTTTCCTTTGCATGCCATCTTTGATTGAACCTCGCAATTCCAAGCTGTTTTAGATGCTTTTGTTTCAAGCAACAATTTCCATGATGTTCGAAGAGCTTTCAAAGTGTGCGGAGATCCACTGTGGCAACACACCATTTTCCTTCTTCAGATTAGCTGCAGCAAGTACGACTGGAGCTTGGATGGCAAGTATTTCAAACAGTAGCAACTTCAACGTATTTCAAAGTTACATATAAGAAAGTCATAATATCCTAACACACACACACACTCATATAATACAACATATTGACGAAGTTGGAAGTTACATCAACGTAGCATGTCTAAAGTCGCATCAACGTAGCATAAACGTGGATAAACATGTCCGACATAGCATCAACGTTGCATAGCATCACCTGAGTGCAAATGTCAAGAAACGCTATTGTCCCCCCCCACCCCACCCGAATCCCATGTCTAATCTAGCAGCAACGTTACGTAGCATCACGTGAGTGCCAATGCCAAGGAATGTTATTGTCCCCACCCCCTACCCCACCCCAACCCCAGAAAAACCTATTAAAATTGCCACGAAAGTACGCGCCGCCTACAACTACAGCTGTAACAATCACCTATGAGCAATCTATCCCCGAAGTTGTCAAGTATTTTCCAATAATTCACGATTCCGTACGCCCTGCATTTGTATCCAAGACTGCTCCTCTTGTTGATGCAATTGGCCAGCGGTAGGGAATATAAAACCAACACGCTGGTGCAAAATCTGGAAAGCTCAGATGATCGTGAAAACTGGATATTGATGATATTGCCACACTTGGATTTGTGGTGTTTTTTTTGATAAGATGAATGTACCTCAGAACCAACTCAAGCTACAACTTTCAGCAGGGGGTCAGCAAACCACCAAGAAAATGTCCCGAAACGCTGTCAGGTTCAGGTTCTGAACAGATCCCTCCAATTCCAATTCACATTCTCCGCTTGTGAGGGCCTCAGTCTGCGACGCAGAAGACCTTGGGAAAGATGCCAAGAGGCCGCCAGAAAGACATGTACAGATGATCTACAGACTATATATATATATATATTATATAATATTTAGGGATTGGAGCTGAGTTTGGCTCACAAGCTACAGAAGCCACCTGAGATTTTGCCTAACAGGAGCCTGGAATGGCTCCACTAGATGACAGGGCATCGACAGAATGTGGCAGTCAACAAGGAAAACCTCCTGGGCACCAGTGGGTCAATGGGGCTGCGAACATGATGACAGCGTGGCTTACAGAGCACACTGCTGTTAAGATGAGATGTTCAAACCCGCAGCGGATCCGCGTCAACTGATTTGGTGTGGAGGGACTTGAAGAAAAAGATGTGGCAAGTCGACAATGCCTCTGGGTGTTGTAAGACTTGTACCACCAAAGTATATACTACCTGGCACTACCTCGTCAAGCAGCCGCAAGCAGGGGCATTTTGCGTGACCAAAGGACCCCACCACGCTCCACCACTCTCCACCCTCAAGGTCTTCTTGCCTTGAAGAAATGGCTGAGTTGGTCCGTTGCCAATTCAACCCCCAATTGCCCCAGGAATGCAAACTGTAAAAAAGTGAGAGTTCCACTTCAAGCTGAACTGCGTTGAATGCAATGTTGCAGAAAACGTTCCATGGAGCAATGGCTCCCCTGTGGCGAAATGTGCTAGTTTAGTTGAATTCTATGGTCTGTCAGCACAGTCCAGAATTGGTAGGGGCTTGTGGTCTGCAAACGGCCTGTCTAATGCAGGGGAGAAAAGCTTACAAAGAAGGGCTAGCAGTTCAGTGCGTAACGTGTTTCACTTCCGTGTGGGCCAACAGTGTGCAGAGGCTTAGATGAGCGTATAGGAGCTTATGAAACTTTGAGTATTTTACATTTGTGTGATTGCTATCCTAATTTGCATCCTTTTGGTGCGTGACAATTTTGTTTTGGCTCGATGTGACATCGATGTGTCTTGTCATCAGGTCTGGTCTAGTGAGATGCTGCCGAGGTTCAGACTCCTACGGCTGACTCGCATGGCCAGGCCCTGCAAAGCTCTTGCTGAGCATCGATGGCATGCTGAATATGCCCGCATCATTGGGCATCATTGTATTGGTTACATTCTGTTACATTATGTTACATTTGGTTGTTACATGTTATTACTACTTACCAGTAGTTCCCGCACGAGGCGGGGCGGAAGTTGCCTTTTGGATATACTATAAGACCTTTTTCATCTATAGAACTTGCTTGCACCGTGCGTGCGCC